>QLOO01006087.1:0-15271 GCA_003313855.1 Suillus sp. MG131
CAGCTCCCGGCAGTCAGGACAACCCGAGGCACCCTAGGACAGTGATTCCGGATATCCGTTCCAACTTATCGGCAATTCTGGATCTTGGTCACAGCCATTTCATTACCGAATCATCGACACCACGATGGGCTAATTTGAGGATGCTGCGGCGTGCATGACAGGAATTCCAGCCTGGTATTTACTTGGTAGAAATGCTTGCATTGCGTGTATATCGCTCCCGCTGTCGCAATGGCCTTCGGTTATGTGCTTGCTACAACTGGTGAGTACCCTAATATGAAATTTTCCTCGGTGACGTCTACGAGCATGTGTGTCGACAGTAGTCAGTGTTGGCCCGTATCACTATGTCCCTACAGAGTGGATTTGTGTTCTTGTGAGTTGTGTTGTTTGTACAGTTTGCATTCATTTCACATTCTTTCCTAGTTCGTGGTGTTGTACAGTATCTCGACTGGTATGAATTTCGATTGTTGACGATGCACGCTCATGACCCGACTTCCTTAGTCCTCCACTTGGGCCAGGCGTTGAAGTATAGACTGTGGTGGATGGTTCCCACAGCGACCTTTGCGGGTCTTTTGGAAATATTAGGATGGAGTGCCAGGTTATGGTCGAGTCGAAACCCCAAGCTTTTGACGCCTTATGAGATGCAGTGAGTATTCATCCAGAAGGAGTCACTTGTATGCACACTCGAACGCTTTCGCTGCAGGATTGTCGGCACTATCATAGCACCTACCCCGCTAGTTGCAGCCAACTTTATCATCCTTGGCAAGGTCATCACTCAAATTGGACCCCAGTACAGCCGTCTGACCCCAAAGATATGTTAGTGTTATGTGAACTATTATGTGCCAGCTGGAATTTACTAATATAGCGTAGATACCATCCTTTTTCTCTGTTTTGTAGGTATCATACGTTCAAGAGGTGTTAATTCTTTATATCTCCCCTTCTCCTAGGATATCATTTGCTTGGTCATACAGGCTGTGGGAGGCGCATCCGCTGCGCATGCCGCCAACACGAAGACAAGCGCTGCGATGGTATGTACATCATCTAATATATTGTCTGACATTCACATCATCGAGACAGGGCGCGAACATTATGCTAGGAGGAATTGCTGCTCAGCTTTGTGCGTGATGAGTGGCCCTGTAACTTCTCTCACTGAAATTCACGGCATTCGCTTTCCAGTTGCAATAGTAGTCTATGCCGGTTTGGCGGTTGAGACTCTCTTGCGTCTGAAATATAACACACCCTTCCGCTACATTGAACAGCCTCGCTTGTTGGAGAAAGGCCAACGTGCTGTGAGTAAGAACTTGCAACTCATGCTTTGTGGAATGGCGTTCTGCACCCTCTGCCTCTTCATTCGGTTAGCATTCAACGCATCTGTTGTGAGCAGTCATGACGTGCTTACATCCTTCCTTAGATCGGTGTACCGTACCGTGGAGCTCGCCAATGGATGGGCTGGGCCAGTGATTTCGACGGAGCGCTACTTCGGTACGCTGTCACTATCTTTGCTAGGAATACGCTGACAATGCGGGTAGATTGGCTCGATGGTGGCATGGTGACTCTCGCTCTTTACACTCTCAATTTCTTTCACCCAGGTATCTTGGTGAAGAAGGACGATCCTATGGCTCGCGCTTCACAGCAAGGCATCGACGAAGAAGCTAGTGCGACCTAGATTTTACTCTAAAGAGGCAATGCATACGAACCGTCACATTTACTAGAAGAGCAGCCATCAGCATAATAGTTTGACGGCTATAACTACATATGCACGTGGAACAATTTACGAATACCTGGACCTTCCTCTATACTGCTTCTACTTGAGTACTTACAAGCTTGTGCGATCACACTTAAGAACCATCTAGAGCAAGTCTGAATAGTAGTGACCCAATAAGTGTCTAACGTTGATCCAACGGTTGTGCCGCCAGCCCACATGATGACGGTGCTATATTTGTCAGCCTGTGCTGCAACTGTGCTGGACCATCGGACTGCAATCTCGGCATGTTCCATTTTCCCGACGTTGCACTGTTCTAAATTTTCCTCCAATTGTTGGAGTCTACTAAGATCTACCTAGTATCGAAGTCACCCCCCAGTGCGCCGCTCCTCAGGAGTCTTTGACTCAGCTGTGATCTTGCAAGGTGTTCCTCCAAGAGCCGCGTTTGCTGCTACTACTCTAAAACTCCTCGGCCGGTTCGACTGCCGCTGCCAATCTTGCATGCTTTTCCCTCTCGCGTTAGCTCCAGCCATGTGGCACAGTGTTGGACCAGTCTTTATCGACTTCGATGAAGAAACGTTTCGTTAGGCGCAAGCCCAGCCAGGCATTCTCTGTAAACCACCGTTGGATCTTCAATTGCACTGATCCTCGGTCCGAGTCCTGACCATTAAAACCTGACTATCCGATACTTGCATAATTATGTCCCATATGTCCAGCGCATCAACCAGAAGTACCATCACCTCGTGAGTCAGAGCATTATGATTGCATTCAATTTCCAGGACATGCCGCTCCCTAACGACTCATCGAAGAACAGAAAATTTCTTGCAGGATTAGTAGCGTTCTCGATAATATACTGAACCGACTTGTGCTCCGGTCCTTGCTCGCTGGCCGAGTTCATGGACACATCCGCATCACAAATTCCCAGTCAAATTCATAAATGTGCATCTAGCAAGTAGCAACAAACTTATTTTGCTCAATTGAAGTGAAAGGGGCTAGCCATAAGTGAGCTGCATAGCATCGAGCATCGAGTTTATGAAGGGTTGCGGTATGTCTCCATGTACTGATTCCTATGGTGTGGGTATGGCGGAACACTACACGAATTTGGCAGCGATTACGGAAAGTGACGTCGCGCACCATAGACTGCACGTACATTGCCTTGACTCGTGTTCGTGCGTTTGATACGCGACTGTCATCATTTTCCAAAATGCCCGTAACAGTTACTAAGCCCCAGAGAAACCTACGTGTGGGGTGCCATGAGCGTTGGCAGGTTGTGATTTCAAATCGCAGAAACCAAAACGGTACTCTGGCATCTCAAGCATGTAATAGTTTGCTCACTTTGTTTTGGTATCCTTTTGTCATATCTCACAACAAGCCAAGCCGGAGGCCCACCATGACAGCTCATCGATGTATCAGCAGTCTAGTAGCCATGTCATCGACAATGCTGTCACGACGCTAATTTGAAACCCTGCGCGGTCCGAGCTAATCTGTGTTTAATAGAAATGGCTTTACTTATGCAAGCTCCCGCAGCTGTTCAATACACACTGACTGCAGGTAATTCTTCTGCTCTGTCATGATGGTTACCAGGTCTATGTTTTATACGACCCGTGAGTACCACAATATTATTGTATCGTGACGTCTATGAATAATGTGTGGTCAACAGAACAAGCCAGTGAGAGTCCGTACGATTATGTCCCTACAGAGTGGGTTTGTGTTTCTGTGAGTCATACTATTTGAACGCCTCACATTCCTTTCACATTTTTCTCTAGTTCGTGGTGTTGTACAGTATTTCAACTGGTATAAATTTCTGCTCTTGGCGGTGCACAGTCATTTCACAGCTTGATACCCTCAGCCATCCACATGGGCCAAGCGCTCAAATATAAACTCTGGTGGATGATTCCCACAGCGACCCTTGCGGGTGTCCTGGAAATATTAGGATGGAGCGCCAGGTTATGGTCGAGCCGGAGCCCCGAGCTTTTGACGCCTTTTGAGATGCAGTGAGTCTTCATTGAGAAGCGGTCACTCGAATGCACACTCGAACACTCGCTGCAGGCTCATCGGCACCATCATAGCACCCACTCCACTGCTTGCAGCTAACTTTATCATCCTTGGCGGATTGATCGATCAACTTGGACCCCAGTTCAGCCGTCTGACCCCAAATATGTGTTGGTGTTACTTTGATTAGTATACTAGTGTTAAGTTACTGATTTGGCGCAGATACCATTGGTTTTTACTTATTTGTCAGTACCTCACGTACGAGTGATATCAATCCTTCATATCCTCCGGTTCATGTAGGATGTTATGTGCTTGATCGTACAAGCTGTTGGAGGCGCGTTCGTTGCGCAAGCCGTTAATGAGAATAAAAGCGTCACATTGGTAGGTGCCACTTCTAGTGCCTTGTGACATTTGCTTAATGCCCACAGGGCGGGAAAATTATGCTAGGAGGAATTGTTGCCCAGCTTTGTGCGTAATGCGTGGCTCTGTGATACGTCTCTTAATTCCTTTGCTCTTTAGTTGCTATATTGGCCTATAGCAGTTTGGCAGCCGAGTTTCTCCTACGTCGGAAATACAATGCACCCTTCCGCTACCAGGTTATTAAATTCGGGAAAGGTCAACGTTCTATGAGCAAGAAAATGCAACGCCTGATTTCTGGGATGAGCTTCTGCACCATCTGCATTTTTATTCGGTTAGCGTTTTACACATCTTGTTATCACAGTTACACTGTGCTAACTTCATCCTTAGATCTGTGTACCGCACATTGGAACTCGCCGATGGGTGGTCTGGGTCAGTGATGTCGACCGAGTCCTATTTCAGTACGTTGGGCACTGTCTTTACATGCTGACAGAATGCTGATTATCGATAGACTGGCTTGATGGGGGTTGCGTCACTGCCGCTATCTACACTCTGAACGTTGTTCACCCAGGTAGATATTTGAAGTCGGATGCTGCTGTTCATACTTCACTGTTGGACGAGAACGAATTCCATCAATATTATAGCTTTTGATTGTCTTTACGACATAGTTAGTTTCACTTGTCTCTTGCTCTGCAGATCTGTCTCGTCTCTGTAATATTAATTTTCATATTTTGATAGCTTATAGTCATTCAGACTTCCGTGCTCCTCATTTCTTACTACCCAGACTCCAACCACCGCGGCAACTCGAGCACCTGTGCTAATGCTATTCGCAGATTCTAAACCATTGACTACCATCTCTCCAAATGATTGCATGCAAGACATGAACGCTGGTGTCAAGCAACCAAGATAATATTTATCTCAGCGTTACAAAGTAAATAATTCCGTATGTAGAGCAATTCCGCCCACATCCATACTCATCGTCAAACCCACTCTCGCGACTGCATTCTGGGCCTCTCTGGCCAAGCTCTCCGGGCCACTAGCGCAGACCGCAACTCCCCCGCCCAAGCCGTACGATTTCTGGCTTCTATCAAACCGGTCTTCGACCGAATCCTCCATGTCAGATGATGGCGAGAGACTGATGAAGTCCTTAAGAAGATCCTGAACAGACGGACGCGAGATTGTGACAATGGAATTGGGGATATGAGGTACCGCTTCCGGATCGCAAAGGCACGTCACGAAAATAGAGAAGTGTAGGTCAATGGTGCTATTCGACGCTGCCGTAGCAATATCTATCAGCATCGGAGCGAACCATTTTATCTGACCTGTGCACATGGATCAGGATGATATAATGTCCGTTATCAAAAATGAAATACCGAAAGATCTAATACACCAGGTGAATTCGATTCTCCTTGTTCGTTCCCCCTGACTGCGCCCTAGTTTGACACACCTACCGACGATATCATCCAGCAGGCCAAGGGTGAATGTGACACCAGATCCGCCGGCTATAAGCAACACGCTTTCGTATAGACCCAGATCGACACTCGACCCTCCGTAAGGACCGTCCAGCATAACTTGAACGAAGGCACCTGTGTCACCCTCGGGCTTCTCATTAATTTGTAAACGTTCTTGTTCTTTTCTGGTATAATTATTCAATGCCTGAGTCCAGTCTCCATCACTTCGTGCAGCGAGAAGGAATCCCGGTGAGGAGAGGCACGAATGGGAAGGTGGAGCCGAGAGAATAGTGAAGGCATGGGATTCAAAAACTCTGTTGTAGAAGAAAACGCGTAGTCTGACATGCTGGCCAGCAAGCCAGCCATCGTCACAATTATGAACGCGGATCTGTGAAAGATGAAGTCAGCAGTTTATCGAATAACGCTCGGATATTTCTTGTACCAGTGTCATGTGAGCGTCCTGCGCAGTAAGTGTGGCGTCCTTGATTCGATAGCGAAATAGGCGCAATAACACGTCTGCACCATAAAATGCAAGGGGAGGGAATATCCACGGTGATGCATATATCGTATGATAGCATATAGTGACAAAGAATGCGACATATGTCAAAACGCTGCAACAGATGTTAGCCGTAGTATGACGCGAAACGACAAAACTCACTGAATGACGAAGAAGTACTCATAAAACAGTCTCCTCACTGGCCTTAACGATGTGAGGACGATGATGCAAAGCAGTGCCAACGAAGCTACTCCCGAAGTCTCCTTCTGCGGACCAAGAATTGGAAGTCCGTACTGTAAATGGTTGCGAATCCACAGGGACCCATGAATGCATCCGGCAAGGAACATAGTCCTTCCCGCCATCCTATGCATAAAATTGAGTTTTTCGTAGCCATTCCCTGGTCCTAACAATAAAGATAGAGTTGAATTTTTTGTTGCAAACAAAAAGACGACCGGAAATTGTGCGAGAGCGAGAAATCCTACATGGCTACTATAAGTCCCCTCGTTCAACAGCGTGTGTCACTGACTCACCAGCTCTATTCGGGTTCGAAATAAGAGGTGCATCCTTTATGATGCAGACGAGTACGGCTGCGAGGTACGCTGATAAGACTATGACTGAATATTACGGCGTGAGTATTTTCCCATGCAGTAAGACAACACCCCCGATGCGCACTTTGTCCAAGATTGAGCTCGAGCTTTGGAGGAGACCAGTACGTTGGTAAGACCAGAGCATTCCAAGCTCCAACTAATCTGCGACCTCTTCGACTGGTAGGCGGCGGCTCCTTGCTATCAGAATGAGCGGACCGATACCCATTGCCAGTTTCTGATATTCCAGTGATGCCCTTAAGGGAGCGCCCATGCCTTAGACCAAGAATCAAACTCGGAACAGAAACGGCCACGGCCAGCGCTACGCCAGAGCACCATATTGTGGTGAATTTAATTTGCCATTTGGGATCTTCGACGTAGGAGCTGCAGCAATTCATGCATGAGTTTCAGTATGCAGGAACAGATTTGCCAGACATACTTGTAAATTTGGAATTCACTTGGAACGACTGGAGCAGCCATATTACGGTTAGCTAGTGAGGAGGTAGCGGACAAGTCGGTAATTGGCGCGCAGCCTTGATCACTGCAGCCTGATTAGGAAGGCGAACAGCATTACCCCTTGTTTACCTTGATCAAGAAAATCAGCACGGACCGCGCGCGGAAAATATGATGGAGAGGTCCCATCACAGTCATACCAGCAGACTTAGGGTACATTGGTGATGCGCGGAAGAAGGATGGCTGGGTTTCGTAATTAATGTACAGAAGGATGCCGATATCGGTTCATACGACGCAACATGTAATACAGACTCGGTGTGGTATGGGGGACATTTGTACAAACAATGGGAGTCGATGATAATCAGTGGCAGACTTGCCCAGAAATGAACTGCTCTGCTCTGATTGTCGCGCCTGCAGTTTCGTACCTCAAGGCTCATACCTTACTATGGCAAATGGCGTCAAGTTTGTATTGTTAGAAAGCATCTCTGATTTATCTGCATCATACGCTGTATCACAGCCTAACATGCGTGATGATAACCAAACAACAAGAGGAACACAATGCTTTGTGGCCATTCTATGTGTACAAAACGAACACGCGCAATCACTTTAATGCGCATGCGTAATACTACCAAACCTTCCAAAGAGAGTCTCTCCCACTCCGAGCCCCACCACAAGGGAGAATATGAAACCTAGCTGGAATGTCCTACCAACAGCCGATACATCAACACCTCGGCGAATGAAAAGAGCGACACGACGTACATAACTGTCAGCATGAAGAGGTAACCCAACAGCGTCTGCGCTGAAAACATGACCCCACGCGTGATGTCATGCGCGGGAATGAAGGGGGGAGTGAAGCGCTTTATGAACCCGATGGGAGATGACCGAGTTGGTAGGGTATTGAGTTTGTCCGACGCAATAATGGTCGCCCTGATTATTCGTAAGAAATAATCTGTGCAAAAGAAGGGAAAGAACGCACTGTTGCCCCCAGTGAAGCTCCATCACTCCCCGACAAGCCGCTATCCAGCGCTCAATTAGCGCCAACATAAACAATGCGATACATGTGCCAACCATGGCTCCCGAGCTCTTAGGAACCCAGCCAAGGAACCACACTATATGCTAGCCTGTTAGAGGAGCTCATTGTGTGCAATCGAGAAGATATAACCCACGGTTGTCTCCCGGCGTAAAGTGCAGATACGAGAGCATGTTTCCTACGGCAAGACTCATACCACCATCCATGGACATATCCATGCCATTGTCGGCAAGACAAGATTGACACAAACACAAGAGATAGAGTGTCAAATATTGCCAGTTCATCTTGCAGGTCTTCGCAGCAGGACAAAGATGGTGTTCGGATTGTGTTTGGACGGCCTTGAGTATTCGTGGGAAATACCTTCCCCCAGTGGAACGACGCTTGAGATCGGATAAACTATGATAGGGCGATCCCTCCTGGAGTCCTGGAGTGCCAGCCGCTAGGTCGTACCGTAGAGATAGAAGACGGAATCGTGGCAACCAAGCGGAGAAAACAGGGTGCCAATGCATAGACAAATAGGACATTTATGAGAACTAAAGCTCTCGCTCACAATTGGTCTACGCTTTGACAACACTATCCGAATTCTGTTTCACCATACAATTCCAGTTGCAGTATATGGTTGTATAACGCAGGTTTCCAGATTGACTTGATGTGCAGGAGGCGCCACAGAGGTCGCAGACCATGTGTTACTGGCAAGTGGACCGACATGTAATTTAACATGATGGGCCATTCGCTCCAAGTAGATTGTATGTCGTGCAGTTGAGGACCTGTAGACGCTAATTTTACGGAGCTCGGAGCCACAAGAAGTTGGAGAAGGAGACGGAGCAAAACTGGTGGGAGTTGAAAGCGTTGAAATATGGAGAACAACGACTTATATTAGTGAGGCATTTTAGCCCATCGTGGGAATTCGATGCCGTCTCTCACCTTCCCACTAGTACTAGCAGCACGATGATATCAAGATCATGCTTGTTGAAGAAATGAACGACAGATTTGTAGGGCCAATGCTCGTGCAAATATCTATGGATGACTATATGCCACAGCTACCTGGCCAGGAAGTTTGTCCTCCAGTTGATGAACAACCCTTCCGCAAAATACTGGAAGGTGCATTCGAAAAGTCATTCTACACGCTCGTCGCACCAGGCTTCGAGGCCATCGACACTAGTCAGCACCCTAGCAGCGGCATTGAATACGGAGGTTTCGATTTATGACCTGACGTGGCACTGTATCCCGAAGACTGGTCGCATCAATATCACTGACTTTGAACTCGTGAGCATTTTTTGGAGGTCAAGAGTTTGGACAAGTTCGAGGCGTTCGAGGACCCTCGGCAGGATGAGCTCTCTAAGCTATTTGGCGAAGAATGCGACATATTTCTGAACCAGTAGCGATTCGAGTACGACACGGCGCTGGGCATGCTCACGAGGGATCAGATGATTATGTATGCGCTCACGCAGCTTGGGTCTCAATTCCGCCATTTTGCATTCTCGGTCGCGATCATCGGCAAGCACCCTCGCATCATACGCTGGGACCGTGGAGGGGCTGTGGTGACGGAGAGGTTCGACTATACGGAATAGCCTGGCCTGCTTGCCGACTTCTTTTGGCGGTTTAGCCTGACCAGTGCAGAAAGTAGGGGGTTGGATACATCAGTTACCGAGGTTGAAGTAGACTTCGATGGTCTAGAAATGTGCACCAAGCTCAGACTGCCACCCTCAACCAAGCTGTTTTACTATGGAGTGCCAGACGACGACGTCAGCCGCGCTCAACGAGATGATCCCGATCCTACCGCGCTGTATTGTTACATTGGGCCGCGTCCGCATTTTCCGTCATGATCCCTAATAGGTCGTGCAACGTGTTCTCTTCCTGTCTACGATCCAATCAAGGACCGTGTTGTATACCTGAAAGACACATGGAGGATCGACTCTCATGATATGCAGCAGGAAGGCGATGCCTACCACCAACTGCGTGAGCTGTCTCTAAAATCATGCATTTACGGGGTGATACAAGAGACGTACATCGAGTTTTGCATCGTCCGAGCATCACGCGAATTGGCCTTGGAACTACGATTATTCAACTATCTCTGGAGCCAGCAACGCAAGTTGTGGTGCTCGGATTGGATTATTAGCCTCAGGAGGGCACAATATCTGCAACACATCCACAACGCAGTTCTCGTCTGTGTATTGCGGACTTGCAACAAGAATAAATAACTGAAGTGTGGATGCAAAGCTGAACACGACGAACAAAAAGACCACCGTCCCATCTGGTAAATAATGGTGGTCCACAAAATTCTTCCTGAAAGGAAGGTCCCCGCTGTGGAAACACAATTCGAGGACACTTTCAGAGTGGCGCGCGACAATCATATAAATATTGGGTCAATGACCTTCATTCTCTATCCATTACCAACTGTACCTGCTGCCACTGCGAACGCGTAACCATTATCATAACATTTCTATCTGCTTGTCTAGTACGTGTATTCCCAGCTTCGACACCTATGTTTTCTAACTATATTTACATCTCATCTGCAGATGACCCAATCCACCTCGCACAATTTCGATTTTTCCAGTGCAGCCATGACAAATACTGGCATATGTGTGTATCACCAACCCGTCGTGCCTTCGCTGAATGTGGCTCCTGGAGTTGCACATAATTCAGTCCCAGTACAACATGGATGTTATCCGTCTGTGGTAGCCGATGTCCCGCGTGCCACCTATGTTGGTCCATGGCCATTGCCAACTACAACTGCTCCTCCCCCACAACATCCATTCGCGCCCCAAGCAGACCTCCACCAGCATCATGAGGCTGGGCTCGCAACGGGTTCTGCTTCCACGTCTCTCCCTCAAGCACCAAGTTTGTCACTTGGTCAAAAGCGCGTCGCGGAAGACCTCGAAGACCGCAACACCAAGCGAATCAAAATGGACTCTGACGGGATCCCTCTGTCTCCAGAAACGTGCGTATTTCCACTCTTCAAATGAGCGCGTCTCATCGTTGTTGTGATTAGTTATACCCGACGTGATACTTGCAAGAGGCATTGTAATGACGATCGCGGAAAGTTAGCAGTTGGGGGCGCTCCGCCATCACACTCAGCCTCTTACCAATGTTCCATAAGTTCTACTTCTTCACTTGTGGGAGTATCGACTGGGCTATTCACGTTTAGTGTACCCTCGATATCCACGAGGACACCCGATAGCTCACTGCCGGAGACTACGCTAACGGAGACCACCGAAGAGGCCACAAACTCTGATTGGACGGATAATGGGATACAGGACCCGGCGTTTGTCGCATCCCAATCTCAAGTACGAGAGATTACACTGGCAGAGATCCACAGAGACATTGACATTTGGAGGTGGATCAATGAGATAGAGGACTTTGAGGATCACGTCCTTCCAATCTCCGAGCCTCTGTCCTCTGTGTTGCCAGATATTATGCTCTCAGAGGCCGCCGAAGACCCGGATGTTTGGAGGCTCATTAATGAGATAGAGGACTTCATCGACCCCGATCTCCCTCCCTGCGAGTGTGCCACGGACGCCGCTGAAGACCCTGATTTTTGCAATTATCCGATCAGGACCCTTTTGATATGTTCTTGGCTTAACAATTATCGGAGCGCTCTAGACCAACGATCCCCCTCTGAATTGGCACCTCTCTACCCTGCCTTCATCGACTAGGAGATGTAGAGTTCGCGTATTTTGCTCCTTTACAAATTATTCGTCATCCTTTCTATGTTTGGCTCTCTGCCTCCGCTTATTGACGTATTGCATTTTTTCCCATACTCTTATGACATAGTGTACTACCTTTCTCATTCGTTCGTTCATTCTTACTATTTTTGTTGTTGTATATACACGCTAGAAGATCTAAGGAATGTATAAGCGGGCAGGTGATATGAAGCATTTGTGGCATGCATCTCCGATTCCGTTCAAAAGCTCGACACCTTGGCAAACATCAATATTAGTAGAAAATCTCAGAATAGCTTTGGTCAAAATTCAAATGGAGATGCAGGCGCAAATCATTGATGCGCACGAGGCTCAACCGCGGGTGCTGTATATGGTGGAATGGTTGGTTACATGAGATGGGAAGGGTTGAATATCTAGAGGGACTGCAGAAACATCAAGCGCTTGCATGACGTTTGTTCATTTGATGACACCAGGGGTGCCTTCTCTTGCCGAGTTCGAAGGCTAATGATTGAGACCGCAAGTCGGTAAGCTGGAGAAACCGCAATGAGATTATCACATTTCAGGACTCTGCACGGTGCTGAATTGAGAGCATGAGATTCACGCTGGTTTTAATGCAAATAATCGGAATGAGGTTCCTAACGCGTATAGTATATACAGTGCACGGCAGTATGAGGTAAGGACTTGAAGATATGTTTCATATGATGTATTACAATACTGAAACCGCGAGCCACAAATGGACATACTAATCAGATGAAGGACAAAGACTTGGTGGTAAAAGCAGAATCAGCCTTTCCATCAGCACGCGTGACTCCTGCGAAGAACTTGGAATTTTTGACGGGGGAAGCAACCTTGGAGCTGGGGCTGTGGGCTGAAGGACGCACAGCAGGCGACTGACAGCACGTTGCTAAGGATAAAGGGAATATGAAGCGAGAAAGGACTTACGTTCAAAAGATCATCGTGTTTCTGGGTGGCACTTTCCTTTGTGTTTGTGAAGCGCTGGAGAGAAATGCGTCAGTTACCTCGATGTCGATGACGACAAAGTAAAGATAAACAGCCTACATCAAAAAATACACGCATGAAATTACGACGTTTGGGTTGGTATAATGAGACAGTGTTCTAGACACGAGTGAGGGACAAAATGACACAATGAAGGAGGGGAAGAGCATACCTGCATATTTGTCTATTGGTATGGAAATTCGACTAGTTTGAGAGTTCGATACTTTGATACAATGAAGTAGTAACACGGCGGGTGGGATCGATGACAGAACAAGATAAAACGGCGGTTTATATACGATGTCACATCATACGAGTGGCGTGAAGGCCTAGAAAGCAGATAAAGCATGAAGGAAAGGGACACCGCAACGTGTTCACGTAGAGTGTGGCGTAGGTGTTCAAAAATATACAAGCTTACATACGGGAGTGGCTTAACAATCCGAAATCTATTGAGATACTCGGAAACCTGGCATAACGCAGAAGTATTCGCCTATATCTGCGGTAGACGGTGTTCTCTGGTGAACATGCACAATTGTTTGTGAACAATATGTCTGAAGCTGCTGGGCGAGGTGCCACGGCCTTACAGGGTCTTGTACTCTCTATTGACAATGAAAATTGTGGGATGGCTGGCCAAGATGTCTAACAGGGAGGCAAGACACACCTAAGCGGATGAACTCATACTCGGTATGTTGGTAGCAGAGGTGAGTTCAAGTTGGATCGAGTTGCACCCGTCGGACTTCGTCCATGTCGAAGTGCTATCATGATGTCCGGACATAAGCTATATGCAAGTACGGTCCAAGTGATGCGGAACCGTAACCGATTACAAGTTCCCACGACCCTTCTACGCATACCTTGCACCTTCCAATCCTTGAAGCTGTCCTGCGCTGCCCGCATCATGAATGATCTGCAGGTTGTATAAGTTATAGGACAACACATATGTCTGGGAACTTTATATGACATTCACGCACATGCAGGTGCTTTACTTTTCGATAACGAACTCCAGCTTGCCCTCTTCCAGCTATCAAACCTCCAGTACGCCATGTGGCACCACCCTTCCGCACTCACTAATATTCTCCTTCATGTTATCTCCTCCTGCCAACCAGGATCTATCTTGGCATCTTCGTAGCCTCCATCGGCGACATGACTATGGTTGGGGGACATACCATTACGGAGGTGTCTATCCGACGCACATCGCTCGGCGTTCCTCGGCTTCCTCTCGTAGCACTCTGGCGATGCCATGTCTTGCTAACCTTCTCGCCCTTTGTATGGCCAACCCCGCGTCCGGCATGTTGCCTGCACTGTCCTAAACAACATATTTTCCTCTACGTATCAGTAAAAGGAAAGGTTTGCCTTGCTACATTCCAGGAAATCTATCATGAGGACAATGGCGTCGTTTAATGTTATCACAGCTTCATGCCGCAACCGAGCAAGAGAGAGCCGAGGTGTCCTCGACTCTGTTAAATTGTGAGTACATCCTTGGCTGCCGCCAACACTTACGATGTTTCCCTGCAATATTTGAGGGCGCGTAACATTTTAAGGTTGGACAACGGGTCTACTACGAGACACGTATATAACCATTTCAGTCTACAACAATGTTACATCTGTCTTTCCTGATGGTTTACGGCGGTGTTTTAGTGTGTGCTTGTGGTTATATGTCCCATCATGGCTAATCAAATCAATCATGTTTCTCCGAACTGGTGCGTGCTCTCTACTGAACAATCCTCTGTCATCTGCACGTCAAGTATGTCGTCTAACAACAATGTTAATGGGCCAACAAGTTGGTATCGTGGAATTGTCATTATCGACCACGTCCAATATTGTGCCACTGCAATTCCGCCTCAAACTGATTTCACAATTCGCATGAACTTACACGGGCTAAGCCGATTTCATCACGACTATCGCACATTTCATGGCATACTGTATTGCTGTAGATCACCGACCGATATCGACCACATCAAACTACCTATTTTTATACCATGTATGTATTATGCCTCCTGGAATATTCTCCCCCACCCTTTGATCGCTTTCGTATCTACCCCACACTGCCTCAACATATCCCAAGTGACCGTAGTAACAGTATCCAACACTGGAACACCATACTTTGCCTCCCAAAGCTCAACCTTATGCGCCGCTATCAGGTTCGTGCAGAACGTTGAAACGGCCCCCGCACCCCCCTCAACCACTTGCCCTACCAACGTCTCCAATACATCCTCTCCAATCAGGGCAACGTCGGTGTTCTTTACAACGCGCAGGTGACGCTCCGTTTCCGAGGTGACCTCTATCCCAATGGCGTTGTAATTATTCACAATCCTCTCCTGGACGTCATCTAGATAAGGCGTGACCAGTCCAAGTTTCTTGACCTTGAATATATCCAAAGCCTTGTTCAAAGCCAATACGGAGGTAGTGGCAGGGATACCCGTGGCTTTTGTGATAGCTTCGCAAAGTTTTTCGTCGCCCTCGAATCCCATCCATCCTGCTGCTGTTCCGCTCCAGCCTATCATATCAACTTCGGCATGGGCGAGTAGTTGAGCAGCTGGTATAATGACTGAGTGGT
>QLOO01006140.1:0-12509 GCA_003313855.1 Suillus sp. MG131
GAGGAAGCGGCGCTTGCGATGGTATTACTTGAATTATCCGGGCCCCTAGTCGAGTGACTGAATTCGAAATATTAGTAGGTCAAGAAAGAGGTATAAAAGATATCAGCAAGCTCGCTCTTGTCGAAACGCATCGAACCCTTATACGCCTACTAAAGCATCATCACCATGACTATCCCAGTTCCGGGCACATACGTGATCTACAACATCCAATATTCCACCCTAGATGTCGATTTGCACTGGGCCAATGTTACTGACGGTGCTCCCGTCGTCGGTTACATCTACAACAAATCCACCCAGAACATGCTGGTTGGTGCAGATGTTGGAAACGCGCGTGTTTGATCTAACCGAACATGACTTTGTAGTGGAACCTGCAGGTTGTCGATGAAGACAAGGGTCTGGTTCAATTTGTCAACCTTGCGGGCAACAACTATGCTGGAGTCTCTGGCGAGATCACTGTGAGTGCGTCCAACGCCTTAGCAAGCCGAGGTTGACAATAGGGAAATCAAGGGCTCTGGGGTCATAGGAACCTCCATCGAAACCACTTTCAAACTCCACGAGAGGAAAGATGGGGAATATGAGCGAGTTCCGTTTCTCTATCATGTGTCTTTGGACTCAAACAACACCCTCAGGATTCAGACATATAACTCGGAGCTCGTCTGGGAGCTGCCTGATGGAAACAACTTCACTGAGGTAAGCTCATCTGATGGACTGGACAAATGACATGTACTCAAGGACATAGATCATCCTCTCCCCTCCCGTTAGCTTCTATGATAACCAGGCTTGGCAGTTCATGCCAGTCGATGGTAATTGAGGGGTGAAGAAACTGAAGAGAGAGGCAGAGCATTGGCGGCAATGGCTCGACACATTAGCATGACCAAGGACTAACAACATTCTTGAATAAGGGAAAGTAGATATCGGCTAGCACTGCTGTTATGTGGCCACAACTATTCATTCGACTTCTAATAGTGAGATTTTTCAGGAAACGAAAGAGTGCGAGGACTTACCAAATATCTGCTTGACAGGGCCAACGAACCATTTGCGAGCACTAAGTATCCAAAATCCAACACTGTACACGATTACAATTCCAACAGCGACAACAGCATAATTCAACGTCTGGGAGTCGACAGGCTGATACGAAGGTCAGAATAAAAGTGAGAATGGTCCCAAACAACTTGCAAAAAACGTACATTAGCTTGAGGAAGAAGGAATACAATAGCAATGAACGCAATCCATACAACTGCCGTGACGGCTATAGGTATAGAAAATGCGCCGAGGTGGAATGGACCTCGCACGAATCGCTTTCGGTAAAATACACGGAGAGCGATGGGTATAGCTGACACCAAGCATCAGGTCTGACCTGAGATAATCACTTCAAAGGAAGAGCCACTTGCCATAGGATATATACAATCCAATTGTTGCAATGCTAGTTGCAGCCGAGAATGCGACGGCGCTCCCAAGACTGGGAAGACCCAATATAAAGCTAAGCGTACACGCAAGCCATACTGGATAAGTAGACGTCTTATAGATTAGAGTGACAACCAATATACAATATAATACAAACCTGTCCTAACAGGTGTGCCACGCTTCGAGTCCACCTTGCGAAAGAAGGTATGTCCTGGAATGCCCCCATCGCGAGCAAATGCAAACATCATGCGAGAATTGGAGGTGATCGAAAAGGTACTGCGAATAAAAGAAACTGTCAGGTGTCACGCACGGAAGGTTTGCTTGTGTTTTACCCGCAGAAATACATTGCTCCAATAACGATGACCATGAGGACAATTGCTCCGTGGTTCCCGACAGTATCTAAAAAAATCTGAGCGACTGGCTGTCCGGTAGGGGAGGCAACAGTATTATCCAAATTTTGGATGCTGAACAATAGCCCAAGAATGAGAAACCATCCGAGGACAGCCGACACTCCTATAGCCATTACAATGCCAATCGACCCTGCCATAGCGGCATTGTGAGTTTCTTCAGTCATCTACATGATTCAGTGGTGGCTTGCGATATCAAATATCTCGGACAGCATCTTACATGAGCACTAGCGTCGAAACCTTGAAAACAAGTTCAATAACCGAGACAAGTAGCAGTCATCGAACTTACCAGTCAACGTGTACTGAGCCATGAGTATGCCGATGACACAAACATATGCATGGCTTGCTCTTGTACCCCACCCCTCACTGCCAGAAATTCCTGTATTGTCAATGAATGTGCGGAACACAAACTCAGCCGACTGGTGGGATGGAGCGCGAGCAAGTATGGCTATGACTAAGGACGCCGTTCCGATAGCATGCCACCAGACGGAGATATTGTTGAGGTGCTTTAGGAGATGGACACCGAATGTATTGATAAGACCTTGGCTAACCAAGATTGCAGCATAGACACCGATAGTAGTCCTCGAAGTTGGCGTGAATGAGGTGTTAAATGTACACAAGGTGGAAAGGAAATTCGCGCAACCAAAGCTAGAGGAATATCAACAAATCATCTTTTCAAGAATGCCACGGCTTATGTACCTTATCCCAGTCGTGACTGCAACTTGGCCCAACAAGTTAAACCAGCCCGTGATCCAAGATGCAAGTGGAGCATTGCCTGGATCAGATAACATAGCAGCCCAGAAGTAGGGACCGCCGCTGGTAGGATGCGCACTACAGACCTCTTCGCAAACAGCGGTCTGATTAAGCGGCCAAACACTAAGCTACCGTGACACCGACTCACCTGCCATGGCGAGTCCTACAAGGATTGTGGCACATGCTGAAGACGAGTAATTAGACTCGTTATGAGGTACCCGTACGATTCAAACTTCATGCTAGGTTGCTCACCGACAATTACCCAGCCCCATACCATAACTGCCGGCCCTCCTGTATTCTGTAATTATGTTCGACAATCATGTCATTGGAAAGGATGAAGGGGACTTCGTGTAACACACCAAACCATACAAGAACAAAGATGGGATGCCTGTTATAACGCTTATGATGGAAAACGAGACTCCGAAATTCTCGAGGCAACCAGCTCGTGAGCTGTTTGTGAATCGATTGAATTGGTTCAAAATACCTGAAGGAGTCCCAGTTCACGTCTTATAAAAATTATTATAAAAATGGTTAATTTTGTCGTGAGATTCCGAGCGATGCTGCGGTACTTACTTCAACTCTTGTTTGTAACCCATCCTCGCTAGCTCAAACTCGTCCGCCTCATTACCAACCAGCTCGGTTTTTGCAACTTCCGCCTTCTCCAGTATTTCAGAGTGGTCAGACATGATGAGCCGACTGCGTGGTCCGGTTCCGGAGGTCTATCGTAGTTCAAGTTGGAGAGTGGGTGACCGTGGAGCACTATCCCATTTACTACATGATAACGGTATACATTATGTGCCTTGACCAAATTATTCATCACTAGTCAAATAGGCCTAGACCTTATCGTCGCCAAGACGTCCGCGTTATCGGACAGGTGGCAGACAGCGCAGCAACTTGTGGGATATGTAAGCCAAAGTGACTAACGTTATATCACTACACTCGAAACTAGCGCATGCAAACTAGTACTTGGCCCAAGAGCAAAGGTTCGTCGGTAGCAATGCTCTACTTGTCCCTACTAAGAACCAGCTCCAAGTACCACTCTAAGCCAGCGAAATAGGAATGTGAACCTCCGAGTCGAAGGGTCATTCGACGAAGCAGGCTCAGAACGCTCATATTCGGTGTTAGCCGCTTAGCGCTATAAGGCAGTCCACTGTCCATATGGTCCATATCCTCTGGGGCCTGACGGATCCGCACCCGCAGCTAGCGGGAAACCAATACCCAATGCACAAGTAAGTATGCGAAGACGTATGAGCAAACCACAAGATGATGCAAGTCTAAGGTATGTAGGAATTCAAACTGGGTGGGCGGGCAGAAACACTCAGCAATGTCACGACTCACGGATACACAGAAGCGACAATGCAGCTCGTTAGCCGGGTCGCAGTCTAGACGGACTTTAGGTATGGGCGGAAAACTTCAAAGCTTCGTCATCTGGCGGTCTGATGCCAATCTCAGGCTGACAAGTCGAGACTACGCGCTTACGTACTACCTCAAGACACAACCAAATTTTATCTGCCGCCACGATGACACTTTGAAGGACAACTCGTTGGTGTCATCATTGCCATTTGAAGAAACATAGCATAAACGCAATCACCACCTTTATGCAATTTTGCACAGACTCGCCTGAACGAACCCAAATTAGGAGTCCCCTCCTCAATGATAGCATGGATGCCTGCATTGTTACTATATCCTGCCTTTTCATTTGGAATAGCTTCTGGTACGGATACCGCGTGTGCATTGTAATAAAGTGAGCCATACTGCGCCTTACTCACAGATGCGCATGACGAATTGGTCCGTCTGCGAGCGATGGCTCTAGATATCTACCTCGAAGCACTAGCCGAAAAACCCCCGAGTTGAACAGGTAAGAGTGATTACAAGGTGCTGTAAAGGAGTTTAAGGATGACTCAAAGGCCGCTCCTCGCATTTTGTACACTGATAATCTCGTTACGTTGGCTTTCAAAGGACGAAACGAAGCGTATTGTCCGTGTTCGAAGGGGCGGTCATTCATTTCGCCTGCTCCAAAAATATAGTGATCTAGAACGGGTATGCCCCGCCTAATTGCGATCGGTTGCCCATGCTTGTTGGGAAAACAAATGGCTTGCAGAAGGAGGCACCTACACCTCGTCGTACCAGGAGCTGACTGTCATTTTATTTCATTAGGATTGTAATCTTCATCATGTAGTTGTGCAACAAACAAGCAAGCGCTCGACTTGTGGCGAGTTCCCTCAAGATATACGGCAGTCACTATGAGAGACTATGACGGTGATTCAAAGAGGAGTTGGTGCGGCCAAGCACCGTTACCTCGTTTGGAGTCTGAAACAGACGATGATATAGAACCACCTGTCTTTCACTCACGCCGTCTTTCCAACAGTTTAGTAGGTGAAACGGACCACCTATTGGCGCAGATCCCGGCGATACCGATCTCCTTCTGGTGCCACAGAAGATCCATCATCAAAAGATGGTGTTTCAGAATCCATGCGGGGGGTGGGATGTACGACTTACCAAGGGCTGACACTAGAAGCTGACGTACCTTCGCATCGTGCATAGATATTTACATACTAATGTGAAGCCTAAATAACATTTTAATTCCACAGCCGTCCCCCACAATTTGACTTAGAGTGCTAGATCATGGGCTTGAGTGCACGGGATATTGCATTTATCATTGCATTATGTGGTGTCACGACTCTGAATGTAAGCATGGATCACTGTTTCTCCAATATCAATAATTGATAAACTCAATCTGGAATCAAGGTTTTCCTCCTCGGCGCTGTCACAGTTGCACTTCCCACTATTGGAAGAGACCTTGATTTCCAAGAGGTTGGTTTTATATTCCATGCATACTATGCTACAACATAATATGCATGCGCATAGGGTAACCTTTACTGGCCGGTCAATGTGAATTCGTACGTCTCTACAATCATTGCGACACAGCTAATATGCACCGACATTGTTAACTAGTTTGTCGTTTGGTGGCCTGCTTTTATTCTGCGGAAGACTGGGGGACATATTTGGAGGCCGCTTCATGTTCCTAGTTGGGTCTCTATGGTTTGCGATTTGGTCAGTAGTCAAATTTGAGTGCTCAAATTGTTAACTCGAGGAAATCACGCCAGGAGTCTTGCAACTGCCTTCGTTCCAAGTTCAAATGTTTTCATCATAGATATGGCGCTCTTGGGAGTAGGATCGGCTGCCAACACTCCTGCTGCAATTGGATTATGTTCATCATACTTCCCACCGGGAGCAAACAGGAACAAGGCCTTCAGCGCATTAGGTATTGGATCACCTGTAGGATTTATTCTGGGCCTAATTGCTAGTAAGTTTTGCGTAGCAACATTTCCGATGGATAATTAATTCAACTTTGAAGGTGGTCTTTTGACTGAAAGTCGCGCCACATGGCGTTCATTATTCTATATTCAAGCCGGTCTTGCTGTTTTCTTCGTTTGTCTTGCTCTCGTGGTATTTCCAAAAGATCACTCAAATCGGCGTTATGATAAAGGTTTAGACTGGGGAGGCGCTGTGTTAAGCACAATTGGCCTTGGCCTTCTAACATTCGGCCTCTCGTAAGGACACATCCTGCATTTCGCAACAGGCGTTACTGAATTGAATTCGAGCGACTCCACAATTGCGCAAAAGGGTTGGTTGGCTCCTGAGGTCCTTAGCCTATTCCTCGTATCCATCGTTGTGCTGGTTGCATTCGTCTTCTTCGAGCACTGGAGGGAATCAAGAAACATGTCTGTTCTCATGCCTCTGAGCATATGGAGGCAGCCTGGAGCAAAATTGGGCCCCCTTGTTGGCGTGGTATTTTTTGGTTGGTGCGTGTATTTCCAAGGGATCGGTCTCCTGGTCACTCATGTTCCTTGCAGGTTTAGCTTCGATACTCTAAGTTATTTCTTCACGCTATAGTATGCTAGTCCGTTTCAGTCAATTCATCTTCGTTGAGCACTGATGGTCTTCAGCTTCCAACAGGTACAACTGCTAGATCCATTGCAAACCTCTCTTCGGTTCATACCCATGGCTATCGCTGGAGCGCTTCCTAGCGTCGCAGCGGGATATTATGTTGCCCGCGTGCCTGCATATATCTTGATGTTGAGTGGTTTGCTCGTGAGCTGGGTAAGTCACTCAACCTCAGCTGAGAATAAATGTTCAATCTCGTCAAGGCGTCGAGTGTGATCTTCGCATTAATAAACCCTGATATCAGCTTCTGGTGCATGGCGTTTTTTATGATGATCACCGTTGGTGCGTTATTTCTTCTCTCAGTGAAGAGAGGCTGATATTGCTGTAGCTGGGGTGGCTATCGTATATCCGTTAGGGAACCAACAAATTGCAGTATCTCTCGATGAAGATTCCCAGTCCCTTGCAGGTGGCATTTTCAGCGTTACCACAAGAGTACGAGGTTTTACACCCCTCATTTTGTCTCGCTGAGCTTTTTGTGAGCAGCTTGCTACAGCGATCGGACTTGCAGTGGCGTCTGAGATCGCGGACTCTGTGTCCAAAGCATACAAAAACAAGCATCCGGACCTTGACGCCCAGTCGCCGGAAGTCTTGATGGTCGGTTTCCGAGCAGCTGGGTGGACTTGTTTCGCATCGACACTTTTAGGCATCGTCATCGTCATCCTTGGGCTGAGAGACCTAGGTATTATCGGCATAAAAACGCGCGCAAGTGAGGACGCGGCAAGGTCAGACGATGGCAATTCGAAGTCGGGCCAGAGTGACCCGGAATCGCTCAAGTAAAAAGGACCATCGTTGTTTCCCCCAACACTGACGAACTGTTGTGAGATTTCTTGTTTTGTACAGTATCCAATACACAGCGATTTACGTTCGGATAGAGTATCAGTTATGTACCACATAGAAGACCCCATGTACCTACATATATAAGCATACCCTTCCTGAATTGTCAGTGTGGTGTTGTGTGCCATTTTGACAAGGTAAGTAGTAATCTCCAATGGACATAACACTGGGTGCTGTTATTGCTGTAGTGGTTGGGTACCGATGATGAGACAAAGCCTGGCGCTGTAGCCCATGTTAAAGAAGGCTTGGTTAAGGATGTAATTCACGAAGGCCGTACCTGGCTTCCTCGGTGGTAGTTCCAGGTCCTAGATGAATGAAAGAATCAGAAAAATCAGCATGTCACTTTTGTTAAGCGAGTCTCGGATTCCTGGCAGTGGGGAGGCGGGTAATTCTTTAAGCTGTGTATGTGACTATGTACATAGGGGAGCGTGATAGTTTTGCCTGGGCCCTGGCACATGCACTAGCCGTAGATTTTGGTTGTGTTCGAGATAGGCAACATATTCACACGCATATCGTGTCACTTGTAATTGTTGACATTAGTGAACTTTCTAGACAACAGCCATGACCATACAGGAGCTAGCGGAAGGCAGAATAGCGGGTGTGCTTTTTTGGTTCTTGGGGACGCAGCTGACCATACAAAAATTCAGGACTTCAAAGGGCAAAAGACGGCGGACGATATTGTTCGCGTGGTACTCATCGCTAGCACAGTACGTGCCCTCCGTCGTCGCTGCGTTTAGTCAATTAGAACTCTTCTGGTAGTTCCTCTCTTTTGTGATTGGGTTTGCATTCAGCTCTCTCATGATAACAATGAGTACATTTGCACTTTGTACAGTGGTGCTGTCTCTGGTGAATTTGTTTCATGAGACGTTCATGTACCCAGTCGATTCACACCTTTGCTATAGGTTGTTCTACCTCCTTGGCCCATGTTCAATCGCCATCTAGTGATGTGGTTATCTGTACAAGGAGACGGTCAGAAGTAATATTCGGTGTTTATTTTGATATCCTTGCCTCCTACGGCAAACGCGGAAAAGCATGAGTTCTTCTGCTTCTGATAATCTATTATTTGCAAAGAGTGAGTCTTATTAATATTGTTCGACAGCCTGAGAGTACAAGGTAAGTTTGTTGCAGCCATTGTTGTTCTTGCTTCCTCACGTGTATTCATGCTGCATATGTGCATGTGGGAGCTGTGTTTGCAGCGCCTTGCAATGGTGGTTGGCATCGTTACCTCTGAGTTCGAAGCATTACACGGCCTCAACGATTTCGATATCCACGATTTTGAGAAGGAAACGCATTTTTGGCCTAAGTAGAACTTAGGGGATCCTTGGCACTAGAACCGTGAGATGAGACATACATGAGAAAATCAGGAGACGCCATCCGTTGGATTATCAACTGGGAGCAAATCTCCGTTTGTGAACGTAGACCCTTAACCGCCCTGAGTGTTTTTAAAACGTTGATGGAGGCGGTTTGCTAGCTAGCCTGAATCGTGAGCACCGCCTTTGAAAGTCCTTAGGCTTGGTTAGCGTTAGAGACGTTCATGGCAGCAGCATTCTACCCATCGTCTATGGCAGCGCCGCTAGGGCAGGTGCCTGAAGAAACTGGTTTGATTACGCCGTCGCACGCAGGAGCTTATGAGTTTGATATGGCCGTCACGCAACCACCCTCGGTTCATCAGCCACAGCTTCTTTCATCACCTCCACCAGCAAGGTCACATACTTTAACACCGTCAACAACAATTGCAACAACCTATACGACGGCGACCACGACGCAAAATACTGCTACTCCACGCCCTTTACCCTCCCCAAGGCCGCAGGTCACGTCTCACAGGCCCCGCCCAGTTTCAATGCCTCCGCAGGCATTCGGTACCACAACTCCAACAAGTTCTTCAGACCGCGAAAGACAACAAACTACAGACTCAAAACACCGTCAGACCAGAGATGGTTCAACCAGCAAGCAGGGTCGAAGCACAAACCGGATCCTTGGTGACTACACCTTGACCAAGACACTTGGAGCTGGCAGCATGGGAAAGGTCAAGTTGGCTATTCACAATGTCACAGAAGAGAAGGTGTGTGCTGCGTTCATATCAAACATGAATTATCGGTCGAACACCCTGGTTGTTGTTCGTAGCTCGCTGTCAAAATCCTCCCCCGAGTGTATCCGCAGGCTTCACAGCCAAACGGCTCAAATGCAACTCCAGAAGCAGTCGCAAAGCAGGCCTCAAAAGATGCTTCGAAAGAGATACGCACTCTCCGTGAAGCTGCTCTCTCTATGCTTCTCCATCATCCGTACATCTGCGGCATGCGTGAGATGATCGTCCATCAACATCATTATTACATGGTATTCGAATATGTAAATGGTGGCCAGATGCTCGACTACATTATCAGTCACGGTCGGTTGCGGGAACGTGTCGCTCGCAAGTTCGCTCGTCAGATAGGAAGTGCGCTAGATTACTGTCATCGAAACAATGTGGTTCATCGAGGTCTGTGTTGCTATACCTGGATTGTCTCACATTTTCATTGTCTATCCCACAGATCTTAAGATCGAGAACATCCTCATATCTGAAACAGGTAACATCAAGATCATCGACTTTGGCCTGTCTAATCTCTACGACCCTTGCTCCACTTTATCGACCTTTTGTGGTTCGCTATACTTTGCTGCTCCCGAACTCCTTAATGCGAAGGTTTACATAGGACCAGAGGTTGATGTATGGAGTTTTGGAGTTGTCTTGTACGTGCTCGTATGCGGCAAAGTGCCTTTCGACGATCAGAGCATGCCAGCACTGCATGCCAAAATCAAGCGAGGACTGGTCGAGTATCCTGTGTGGTTAAGCGCGGGTGCGTCCAAATTGCGATATGATGCATGTTACTCACTGATCACTTCTCTAGAATGCAAGCACTTACTCTCCCGAATGCTTGTCACTAACCCCGCTGTGCGTGCCTCGCTGACCGAGGTACTCGAGCATCCATGGATGACTCGCGGCTTTAGTGGCCCCCCTGAATCACACATGGTCCACCGGGACCCACTTCGGCCTGATGACCTTGATAAGCAAGTCATCAGAGGCATGAAAGGCTTCGAATTTGGGACTGATGAGGAAATGGAACGAAACCTCCGAAAGGTGCTCGAATCTGATGGTTATATCCGTGCGGTCCAGGCTTGGGACCGCAAGCGCGGTGGTCGCAATGGCGCAAACCACCGTTTCGAGTTCTCCAATTCTTCTCTTGCTATATCCTTCGATGGATCGGCTACGAACGCGTACAAGAATGAGTCTACGATGAGTCCTTCGAAGAAGTCGAAACGTTTTTCCGGATTCGACTTTTATCGCCGGAAGCTGTTCTCTCCTTCCTCATCACCACCCGCCACTCCTTCTCACTCGCCTCCCACCTCCCAGTCGCTTCTGTCAATTGGCGATGGCGCGCGCGACCCCCTCGATCCAACGCAGGGATTCCATCCACTGGTCTCAATGTATTACCTCTCCCGCGAGAAGTTGGAGCGCGAACGTGTCTATGGCCCCGGGCGCTTTGCTAGCTCCCAGCTGTCCATTCAATCGGCTACCGCGGCCAATGTACCTGCCGCTGATGCTTCTGCACCACCTCCCTACCCGGCTAAGACCTTCCCTCAACCTGCTCTTGTCAAGAAGGAACAACAGCAGATTTCCACCTCTACATCTGCTAAAGCAGACTACGGTATGCCTCTTCCGCGCCTTCCTGCGCCTGAGACGTCGCACTACTCCGATATGTCCTATGATGCAGCATCCGCAGCGGCCTCTCCGACCTCTGCTGCATTCCATGGGCAAGTGAGAGCCCGTGACTCGGGGCTGCCTCCACCTGCTGCGAAGCGCGTCGAAATTGCCCAACCGCCCACACCAACACCAGGACCGGCGACAGCACTTCCGCGTGCTCCACCTGCATCCACTCACCGCCGCAGCCACAGCATGAGCCAGCGACCAACTGCGCTCCGTGGATGGGGTGGAGGGCTTGTCAGTGGCGAAAATCGTGTGGAAGAGCACGGCGAGGAGCAGAATCCTCATTCGGCTGGTCTGGAGGGCGAGTTTACGGAGCAGGATAAGGTTCTGTCCGAGGAGGATCGTGCGCACACACATGACGGTCCGCTGTCAGCTGGCGCAACGCTCGTGCGCAGGTTTGGCACACTTCTAGCTGGGAAGGGTGATGATAATAAGCGAAGTATTGGTAAGCGGGCGACGATGTTGGGCGGTGTGTCATTGCGACCATCGGGAGATGATAGCGAGAAGGCTGCTGAAACGTCTTGGAAGCGGGGCGCAGATGCTGATGTGCGTAGATCATCCGTCGTTGCGCCTCAGTCTATTACTGCTAGCCAGAGCCAGCCTCTTGGTAACGTACACAGGCGAGCTGCCACGATTCTTGATCCTCAAGGTCGTCAAATACGGCATGAGCGCCGGAGTAGCACTGGTGGAGCTTTACTCCCTAGTATCGGTGGCACTATCGGACGACACCGCCGGCCATCGACTGGTTATGGGACGAGCAGCGGACGCCCAACTGGCTTGAGTGGTTTTGGACAGACTGAAAAGGTGGAGGAGAATGTTGAACAGGAGGCAATTGATCAGGACGATGGCTTCAAGGATGAGCAGAGTGGACATCACAGTGATAAGGAATTCAAACCTGTACATCTTAAGGGGCTGTTCAGGTGAGTGCGAGTTTCATGTTTATCTGGACAGCGCTGAGATGTGCGACAGTGTTGCGACCACTTCTACAAAACCTCCATCAGTGCTCAAGGCTGACATCAAGAAGGTCCTGGACCGAATGCAAGTCCAATACCGGGAGACACGGGGTGGTTTTGAGTGCATCCATGTACCCTCCATCGATATTTCGTCTGTCCCCGAATCAACCCAGGTCCAAGGACGCTCTAGCCATCACCGCAGGACTGCTTCGAATGGCTCCAACGAAACTGGAATCACGCCCCGATCGCTTGTTAAGAAAGCATCGAAGATGTCTTTCGGTATGAAGTCTAAGGAGCGGGAGAGGGAAAGAGAGAGTATGAAGGAAAAAGAGCAGGAGGCTCCCTTGGAGAAAGAGCTCCCTCACAGGCCATCGATTGGGACTGCATTAAGCGCTACCCCCAGCAGCGGATCGTCTTCATTCTTCAATGTCTCCTCCAATACCCACACCATCATGGCGGACAATTCTCGAC
>QLOO01006222.1:0-11704 GCA_003313855.1 Suillus sp. MG131
CATCCCACGGTCAACATCCATATCCCGTCCTGCAGGACCCGCTTGCTTGCCATCAATCCATGCGAGTCTCTCACGCTTGTCTGACTGTCTACTCCCTTCATATTTCCTGCCCTCCCGCTAGGGCGTGACATGGGTCAACCCGGGTCATACCCGCACCCAACCCGCGGGTACCAAAATTTTCAGAGGCCTACCCGTACCCGCGTGGGTCAGAGCATTGCGGGTTCGGGTCAACCCGTGGACCAACCCACAGGTGGTGGGTACCCGCGGGTGAGTAGATATTTTGTGATACTGCTATGTACATGTACTGAGCAGCGAAAAAAAGTATGTACGAAGCTTAGTCTGACTCAATAACAATCTTGCCTTTTCCCTTTCCGGCCTTGCCTTTGCCCTTTTCCATCTTCGTCCGCATGATTGATGTGACAGTACTTAGGTCATTCATGAGAGGTGTCTTGTACCATGATCCGACGGCCATCTGAGCTCTGAAAGTTTGCGAACTAACACCATGCTGGAGGTGGTTGACCTGCAGACGGCCACCGGAAAAAGCCCGCTCAGCATCGACCGAAGAAGCTAATTACTGTGCGCGGAGATGGTACAGTCACATCAGGGCGCAATAGTTTGACTTCCTCGATGTACAGAGGATCAGCCACAGATCTAAATGGACGCTTGTTGACAGCGCAGCGCATCGCAATGAGAGCACGATGGGCCTCAGGTGTATAATTTGAAATCGAACCACTGAGGGTTTGCTGGGCACCCTTCACATTTGGACCTTCACTGGTTGAGACACCACGACGCTGAGCACATTCCTCGATGCCCCGATTGAGGTTTTTTGTCCCTTGGCCAGTTTGTAAGCGTTTTCGGTGATGTGGCTTGTGATTGACAGGGTCAGTGCGGCACGTAAATTTGAACTCAAGATAGTTGCGACTCCCATCAGCTTTCAAGTGACGGTGTAAAGAAATCTTGAAATGATCATATGCAGCGGAATTCCATCGAGCTTTAGATGCATCTAAAAAGCCAGTGAATTTGTTAATGAAACTGAATGAAGAGGGGGACCTACTTATAATCTCATCGTCAGTTTTGTCCCAGACATCAAGATCTGTGAGATCAGCTTTTGTTCGTCGTTTTTTGATGGGAGACTCTAGCACGGGAGTTGGCGATACCACTGTGCGCTTATGGCTGCGTGTGTTCTTGGTTGGTGATGCATCAAGTTCGAAATCGCTTGTTGGTGTACTGGGAGAGGCGCCCGACATGGGGGAGGGTTGCAACTTACAACGCTTGCCAGTCTCGACTTATGAGTTGCGCCATATCCGTGAAACAGAAACCACACAGCACTGATAACCATAATAAATCCGAGACATTGCGGCTAGTGTCGTGTAGAACTTTATAAAGATAATCCATCGATAACGACAGATCATATTGATCATGGTCAATGTAACACTGCCACAAATTTAAGTCTCCTACCCGCGGGTACCCACGGGTACCGAAATTTTGCAGACCTTCTACCCGTACCCGTGCGGGTGAACTACAATGGGTACCCGTGACCCGTGCCACCCGACCCACGATTCACCCGCAGGTGTTGCCCGGGCGGGTACCCGGGCAAACCTTACCCATGTCACGCCCTACCTCCCGCCAACGCCATGATGATATTATTGTCTGCGGCAGCTCCCAGTCTACGGCTGCCACGTCCTCCCTCCAGGTGAATATATCTGCGACGGCACGCTGACAGGGACGACAAGATTGGCGTGACGGTGGCTGACGTAGACGGCAGGAACAGACAGACCTTTGCCAATTGACCGCCCAGACCTTTCTGACTAGCACGGGCCAGACATGTTCCCCAGTCGTGTTTGTCAGACGTTTCACGCGGAGTCTGCGTAGACTTCATACATGTCCTCAAGCTGTTTTCCTCTCGAAGTCATTGTATCGATGCCGTCCATTTCGTATGCTGTCACGGTTACTTCTTTTAAGTATCACGCATGTCGACTACGGACTGGTCCCTCCAGTCTACGATTGGTGACCCGTTCGAACTCATTCATGCACTTTCCGCCATTCGTACTTCAGTGTCTTTGGTCATAATCTAATGAACCGTTGGCAAATGAAGGGAACTTTGTGGTCTTCATGGGCCCTGTCACATGTTTGAGTATCAACGAGTATTCAGTACTCAGTATGCGCCTCGCCACAGTGCAACAGTATCCCATGGCCATTTTTGTCAGTCATCCGCTCTATTGTCTGGCGCTCCGTCAGTGTTCCTGCTTGCAAGGCCTGTGTTATGGATTGACGCTCGAAATATCGACATTGATCCTCAAGCCGAGTTGTTTCAACATACCTCCCTACAGATTTGGGTGGGGCTCGTCTAAGCTAGAGATTACGGATGCTCGAGTTACTGCTCACATTGTTTTCTCCAAGCTCCCTCGCATCGACCGAGATAGCCACTGCAAGTAGACCAATAGGACGGAGGCATCAAGCAAGGTCGATAAAGACCGCCAATCTTTAAATCTTGGATGAATGCGTTGACCATTGGAGAATGTTTCGGGTAGACGTAAGGTGCGTTTGGCATGATGGTCTTGAGCTAGTGCTTTTGCACAATGATGCCGCATGTTGTTCAATTTTTACGTATACTGACGTTGTTCTTTGTCGCAGTTGATTTATGATGCATAGTTCTGGCAGGTGTCTTAAAGTCACAAACTTGGCATTTGGGCGCGTATTTGGCAATGTGACCGTGATACAAGCTAGGTCATCGATCACCCCTAAAATTCCTTTGTGACCTGCCAAGAACTGTTACATCTGTTCTGTTCACGAATATTGACAATGCCACTTCCTGCCTTGGACCGCATGTTCATAACCTCAGCATGGTTACAGTCTATAATTTATGGTATGCATCCTCATGTAGTGTACGGATTTAATGCTGATATTCCGCTCAACAGGAATCAAGTGAGTTGAAATGGAGAAAGGACCCGAAAGGCTTACACTAGGCTCATTTTCATCAATAGCTGTGTGCTATTTGGCGTATGCATGTATGCCCTGTTTATGCGGAAAACAAGGGCGCATTGGTTCGTATCATTACATGTTCGAGTATTCGCCTGTACTCACCTATGGATCAGGATTATTCCTCTTTCATGCATTTTTCATTTTTCAGTAGCGACAGTGCACAACATCCTTAGCCTTATTTATGCCCTGCAGGGCCTCACAAATCCTGCTATAATATCTGTCGCTAGCGGAAGTATCTTGTTTTTTTCCAGGATTACAGCCTTGTCAATGACGATGATGGCATTGTATATTGCCAATGTGGGTACCACTTTCCTGTCGTGAATAGCACTTTATCATGCCTTCTTTCAGGTTCTTGTTCTGCAGTTACTGCTAGTGAGTAGCTACCTGTGTGTGGAAGTATTCACCCTAACACTCGCAACAACAGATTTGGAGGTTTTATTTGGTTTGGGATCATAACTTGATGCTGGCTATTGTTATGGTAAGATATCATCCCATTAATTGTCGCGCTTTTTACGAGTGTCGAGACCATTAGCTAATTCTGGAAGTTGGACACTTCTGTGAGCCTGTTTACTTGAGTTAGCTGGCAGATTTAGTGCTAACATCGCTCTCTTGTGTAGCATGTGCTGTCGCGTCCTGGGCTATGGTCATTCGGTTCGGTATCACCATTTCACCGACTTCCGATGCTTTGTTGAAGGCTACTTTCACACTCAACCTCGTTCTCACTTTTTGTCTCACGTTTGGGATCGCCTATCGTCTTTGGCGCGCGGGAAAAGCTACGTTTGGTTTGACCGACCATAATGCCTACAAACCTGCCATATACACTATCATCCAGTGTGGTGCGATCTATACTAGCAGCATCGTGGTAGTGTGCGCTATACACCTCTCTAGGAGCCCAGCTGGTCTCTCGGCAAATTACGTTGGCATTCAGTTTGCCGTCAGTATTCAAGTTATACTTCTTTCTACATGGTCTCACATTCTTCTAGACCATGACACCTCTCCTTCTCATCGCCACGCTTAACCTTGGTATGAAGCGCGGAGAATATGACAAGACATCAGACACTTTCAGACCCACATTTCCTCAACCAGTCCAGGTCAATATCACCGAGGAGATCCATACCGACACCATGGATCCACAACCTACCCAGAGGAATCGGAGTTTGCACACATATGGTGACAGTGAAAAGGGACATTAGCTAGGAGCATTCTCATAGGTTCTTCCGTCTGATGAGGATTACATATGTCAATAAGCATGGATTTTGTAGTGCCCGACGTTGCGCTGGTGTTTGAATCGTGTTACCAGGGAATGATGGTGAAGACTCCAGGAAAAACTGATGGCGTTTGATTGGACACATGCGACAATCGTAACGTTTGCAAAGAAGGGACGCCTAGGGGGAGATGGCCCAACACAAAGAACGGCATGATCAATGACAACTCCGAGTCCTATTAACACGTTCCTAAGACAGTAGCATAAGAGATATTAAATGATGAACGGCGAAATATCCAAGGACATAGGATATCCACCTATCAATAACAGATTGGCACCAACTTCAAGTTAATGAATCAGCAAAGACCGAGCTATATACTTAAATATTAGGGGTAAGGATGCAGACGGCGTAAGTGACTGCTGGAGTTATATGTTAAAGGTCGTATATATAAAAGTGAAAGATGAAGAGGAGGTTACGAAGAATCAAAGTGCGATGGAATTACTTGATTTTACAAAAGTCTGGCCCTTCGCTTGGGGAATCGATTTTGTGCCTGGAAAAAAATCCAATTAGTGGACCTGCACCATTTGACAAAACGCTTATTTACTTGACTTTGATGTGCTGCTTGACACCTTCTAATATAAAAGTCCGATTCAATCCATTGCAATGTTGACAGAGATATGTCAACTTGATAGGAGATTTAGACTTCTGGGTTTTGCGCGCCTTCAAGGGCTTCTCGGTCTGAGGGGTGACGAAGAACTTCGTCTGTGGAGGCGGTTTCTCGACGATGCCCTGGTCATAGCTAAAGTCGATTCCTGCAGCCGGAGCGGTGACACCATGCCTATTACGCGTCAAAAAAGGTGAAAAGAAACAGAAAAGGTAATGAATTACAATTTCATACTATGATGAATCACGGTAGCCTTTTTAGCCGGATTGCTACGGTATGCCTCGCATTTGTTACATTGCCACACTAACCGAGTAGGTTCGGGATATTCGGGTGTACGCCAACTTTGGAAGACTTCAAGTTGTGCGGCACTTAATAACTCCCAACGAGGATTTGTGTGCGCTTGATCTTGTTTCTCAACGTAATGGAAGACCTAGAAGATAGTAAGCACATAGTCAAAGTCACAGACACAGGACGAACGCCCTGACGCCAGTCCATCGCAAACCGGTAGGATCCCCCATTCTCTGGCCTGGGTGGACAGTTGGAGCAGAAAAAGCGACACTGGAGGTCGTCCATTGTAGACGCAGTCGTAGTTTGGGCATCGAGACCGACCAAGCTTAATAAAGAACGTGCAGCGGCCACCCCGCGCTGAGAGATCAAAAATGTGCAAAATGATGTCGACGCCGGTATTGCGTAACTTGGAGCCCAGCTTTGACTGCGAACAGAGCATCGGTGATACTGCGCTTTGTCCCATGTAATCAAAGGGAAGGAGCGCGCGCCAGTGCATTGGAAAACGGAGGTCGCCAGCTGCATTAACTTATCATCAGGGGCGTCGATTCCTTGGCCTTGTACTACATCCGTAGAGAGTACAAGTAGTCGCGTCAGCTCGAGCTTCATTTTATGCATATATTCAGCACAAAACTCGGAAATTCTTTCCGCGAAAGCACTACAAGGCTGCATGTCGCTTTCTTTGTCCCCAGTGGGTGGACCATTGATAAATTCCGCAACGTCGCAGAGCTTCAAGAAATCTTCGGGAGGAGGTATGGTAGCCTGCGGGAACGGCCACGCGTATTTTTGGTACATATCCAATAGGCGAGACTTCCGCTTATACGATGTATCTCTTTGCTTCTCGACGCGCCATTCTTCCTGCAATTCAGCGAGCCTACGCTCTACTTTTGGGATCAAACGCTTCCAGCCTGGAAATCGGCAATGTAAGGACAAATCTTTTCAAATGTGGTAGATCACTGACGTGCATCTGTAAGCTCCTTATCTAGTACGCCATAGTGATGACGGTCGAACATGCGCTCCACATCTTGAGCATCATGGCCAAGATCGACCAGTCTGGCTTGAAACCTAGGATAGGATCAAGATGTGATTAGATGACGAGTTGATGGAATTTACTGACAACACTGTATTTTGGCTACGAAACTCGCGGGCACGCGAGAGTCGACGGCTATCGTCTCTGTCGGACCAAGCGCTACAGACCGCCGCATGCTTCGAAACTGTTAGATTTAGTAAAACCACTTGTAGGAGTCTTACATTGATATCGAAATTAACATATTTCTTGCATGATTGCTTGAAGATTTCTAGTGCTTGCTCGGCACCTGGTTTGAGGTACGCCTCCAACTCTTTTGCCATGTTCACTATGTCAGCTGTCCAAAAGAACTTGCAGCCAGCCACATGATCATTAAAATCTCCGTCAGCTGCGCAGGAGATCAGATAGTGATAAGTCATAGTAAGGCAGCACCCACTGTCAGTGAATGGGATCAACTCCATGATGATTGGATCATATTCAGGGAATTCGTATGGAAAGCTCTGGTCACAGACTAGGCTTGACGAATTGTTGGCCAGTAGGGCATAATAATAAAGTAGTACTCACTTCTCATTGAGGCACCGGGGACATACTCTGCGCCTGATACCGAAGTCCATCGACCATATTCCCCTCCTGCCACATTCCTGAGCGTGTGGTTATGAAAGTACAAAAGATGTAAACGGAGACCAGACATACTTGACAATGAGAATCATCATGACCAAATAATAGGTTAGCCCATTCTGCTTCAGACATGCCAGGCATGCAGTCGGGAACCCCGCCACGGTTGGCGCGAGCAGCTTTCCAGACTGCATTGTTAGCTGACAGAACCTTACGGAAGGCCTTGTTGGTGCGGAACAGATGTAAGAGGTCTACCGGTTTCAAGTAGCTAAAAATCTGATTGGAAGTGGAAGTCAGACAAACAAGATCCATTTGTAATGCTCATTATTTTACCTCGAGAAGAATATCGATTGGAACAGTAACAATGAGACCAAGAGTTTTTTTTCTTCTACCAGAACCTTTTTTTGCTGGTGCTATCCCGGTATCGGTTCCTGCCCTGGCACGCTTTGCTGCAGGCTGCTGACCTGGAACGTCGTTAGCGAACCATTTCGCGCGAATAAATAAAGTGATCACTGGATGTCTCACCACTATAGTCACCTGCACCGTCTTCACGGGGTACCTCACTCAGGCTACTATAGTCGCTGCATTGGCTACTATCTTCCAGTGAGTCCGTGTCCGTGTCCAGATCCGTTAAATCGGGGTCCGAGCCATAATCATCGTAACTGCAACAACACATGTGAAGATTGTTCAGAGGGTTGAATAATTACTAGTAGGCTCCAGATGCGCCCTAGTATAGAGCGGTGTAAAGCGAATGTTGGCGGCTTGGCTCAAATTTAAAGGGTTCATACATTGATGCCGAGAGGTCGCTTAGCGGATCAGATGGGGAAATAAAACGTACTCACTGGCCCGGAGATCACGGTGGTGGAAGCTTAAGCGAATCAGTCACAGAACACGGTGGACTGTCGAGTGGATGATATAGCAAGTACTGATCCGTATGGTGTTGCTCGGTTATTGCACCAAAAATCTGCGCAGGTCATTACGAAGGCTTCATGGTCGATCTTGGGGTTACATCGCGCGGACTTTGAAAAGTATACGGCATATTGAACCGCTACCAACCTGCATCCAGGAAATGGCTCAATTCACGACAACAACGGTTACCTATTCGCTAGCAAAATATTCGCGGTCATATCCTTCATCTCAGAACCCTGCTACAGACGCAGAATGGCAACATTTCATCCACCCCGTCATCAACCTCTACTTGGATGCGAAGAAATCTTCCGCAGGAAATCTGGTGTCTGTTCGCCTTCGAATTGTATGGAATTTTGACAGCAGCACTAATAGCACGGACGTCGATCAGAGAGAGATCACCCTCGTAGGCTATTGATGAGGCGTAGCGAATCACACTAAAAAGCATATCCCTCCAGGAGGATCTTGATTTACTCTCCTTCTCGTCGATCTCAAACTCGAGGACTAATTCTGGGCAATCCGACCATGGTCTACCACTCAAAGCTGTCTATCGGGATGCTGTTGTTGGCATTCGGTATCTGCACCCGAGAACGGCAGACTCGACCTGTCAGCCAGTACATATATGCCGTTCCCTCGAAACTTTTTACCAAGTTATGTTTTAGGTATATCGGCGCTTTCAGATCACATTCACCACTGCAACCAGCGCAGCTCAGTTTATCGATGCTGTCCGACCTGTTTGTCCTTGTAGATTGAATCCACAGCCGCAGCCTCTGGTCACCCGCGCCCCTACTGTAGCTATGTCAGGCCCTCTTGACGATATTTCCCGTCGAGGTACTATACTCCCAGCTGTCTCACAAGCTCAGCCGTCAATGGGCAGAACTCCTCTCAGACCAACACCGACGACACCTCTTTCAGAAAATCCATCATCCGAGTCCAATTTACCGGCATTCGCACCATCGACGCCGGTTAGATTCACACCTGTAACTCTCAGCAGCAGTTCTACAAAAACGACATCCGTGGCTGCATCCTCTCATGACAGTACCTTCGTTACACCTCCAGAAACGCCTCGGATGACCATCCCAAAGTCCAGCCAATGCCAAGCACCGTCTGGCTCCATCAATTCTACCAAGGGCTCTTTACCTGATTCTTCTCAGCCACCCTCGTCTATTCGTAGTAGTTCAAACACGATGCCCCCACCCCCACTACCTTCGAGCGTCGCACGATCTCTTCAATCGGAGAGTCGACCATTAGAAGGTCGCGACTCAACTCGGGCCCAACTTGTTGCATCACTGCATGACACTCCGGCCCTTTACAAGCTATCCCATGCAGAGCTAGAATCCATCGTAGCACAAGTCATCAGGGAGGAAGGCTTTGCCCAACTGGTAAGCGTTCTCCAAATCATCAAATCAATGAAACCAGAACCTCAGATGGCGCTGCTAATTGGATCCCTCAGCTTGCATCCTTGGACACCATGTGGAGAGTGAAGGGTTTTCTTGGTCAGTGATGCCTGATAGTCTTGAACGTACCCATTTCTTGCTATCCTCCGAGTAGAAATGTTGCAAAATGTTTGCATGTATAAAGTCTCTATGATCGCAGATGTTACTATCAAGCATCTGTCTCATCCATTGCTTCCATCGATGTACCAGCAACTTGCGATTCATGAATGCTTTCCACACCAACGCCTCTAAGTATCGTTCCGATCTTCTCTTGCTCTAATGCTTCGCGTTCGGACTCGCTTTTCACCATCAGCATGCCAGCAAATCCAAGTGAGTTGACGCCCAACGTCATCCCCGACTCCCCTAGGGTATAGGTTTCCCAGCGCCGCGGGATCAAGTACATGTGTTCCAGGGTTAGAATCACATTATAGGATGGGTTACCAGCCGGGTAGTCCGGGGCATGTCGTACGGTCGAAATCACAAGATCCAAGAGGGATAGGAATGGAAGGAACAACACTTGTTCGAGCTGCTCCGGCGACGCGCTATTCGACAGAGTCGGAAGCCGATATACATGGTTGGCATATGGCACAGATGACAGCGAAAAGGGTTTGCCTGGGATCACTCTGGGTGAGCTTGGTTCGAATACATAGTAGAGCAGCAGCAGCATAGAATACCTGACACTTCAAGATTTGCGGCCCTGGCTACCCTTTCGATCGGAGGTCCATCATCTTCAACTTCGATGAACTGGATATGTTTGTGATGCTGACTGGCTCCGCTGTTTGATCCGCCTTTGATGAACACTCAGCACAAGCTTGCCATCAGATCGTCATGTCATGAAAAATCCTCACAATTGTAGAAAGCGAAATAATTTTTACGCGCTTTTCGTGCCGCGAGGAGCAGTAGATACGCTTGGACCAGATCATGGGGCAGCAGCGGTGAACTCTGCGGCATGAACTCTGTCGATCATATGCATCAGCGCGCGATCATGGAGTTTAGTTGGTGGGCGGGAACCTTTGGTCACAAGAAGGAAATGGTGGGGGACGACCGAGTACTTGTTTAGCTGGATGCACTTGAGCTGATGCTCGGACGGAGACGATTGAGCGTACCAGCACAGCATATTCCGCCCCGGATGATTCGTCGCGTAGATCACCGACGTGAAGATTTGGGACATATGGGGGTGCAAAGGGATCAGAGTGCTTGGAAGTCTCGTCTATCTGATTAGCCTGAGATGGTGCGATTTCTGCTTCCCCGACAGGTGGGGATATGGTCGGTTTCTTTTGAAGCGCCGTGCATAGGCGAATCTCCCACTGTGCATTGATCACTTGTACGAACTACTGCTGTGTTGATGAAAGCAGACAGAAACACACCTCTATCCCGATCTCTTCATACTTGCTCACTTCCGACGGGAAGAAAAATAGATCCTCTGAAGATTGCGCAGCCTCAAACCGACTGGGCAATGCAGAGATGATATCAGAGGCGTTCATGACTGTGGACTGTACGTCAATATTTGGTCGCCGGCGTGTGAGTACCTACTGTTAGTAATATATAATATCAATATCAATGGTCCAGATCAAGCAATCCAACAATCATACATTCCTATGACATATACTGTACACGAGGGAATGATATATGGAGGTAGAGATATCGGAAAGAGAAAAATCAACAGTTGCAGTCACAGACTGTCAACAGATGAATTGGTAGTAATAGAATGAGTTCCTAAGGGGGATGTCAATCAGTCTGTCGTTGTAGGCATAGACTTATCCCAGGAAGAGCCATAGTTCTCTCTATAAAGTGACATAACGAGAAAACAAATGGGGGTCGCATATGTGGGCGCATTATGCACGCCAACTGGCAGCCCGCAGCTTCTCCATGGTCTCCCAATGTTAGTGCACGGATATAGAACATGGCAGTGATAATTGATCACAAAGCCCTGTCGTATCCCACGAGGGGCCTGCCAATGCACGACATCCAGAAAACTTACTTGGCAGAAGAACACCGCAACGGATGCTTGCATCATCAGTAACACCACTGAGAATATTTTGGGCTCCTACGGATGGCAGGGTGCACGTCATGCTATCCAAAGCAACGGATCAAGTGAGATCTTGATATGATCCCTATCCCTAGAGATTCCTGCGCGATATCGCAGCGTATTGCCCATCACCACTGAATAGAAGTCGGTGGGTACTTACCACCACCAAAAAGTAAAAGAGCAAATCTCAAACGGACTCTGAGATTCCGACCGATGCTGCAGAATGGCTCATACATAGGTCCATATGCATAGTTGATGCAAAACATGTAACTTACATATCGGTTTTCCGCAGTCCTCCATCCGTAGCATGACATCATATGCCGGCAACAACACGAGACGTGGACACTGTACCAATCCGACACCCACGACACATCCCAGAATGATGACATCTACCACGGCGGTGGCGGGTCGCCACAATAGTTTGTTGGTTCCGCCTCCGACCTTGGCGGACCCGCAGCTTACTTGGAATGCCCAGGAAAGCCTCACCCCATCAGTCACCATAACCACTAGCAAGTTTACCACATACCATGACTTTGCATGGACTGGAAGCACAGA
>QLOO01006244.1:0-12632 GCA_003313855.1 Suillus sp. MG131
CCTAACGGTGTTATCCGAAGAACCAGTGACGATGCAAGTGCCGTCCGGCGAGAACGAGACCGACCAAACTGAATCAGTGTGTCCCCGCAAGGGCTCACCAACTGGCTCCCCTGTCCCTGCATCCCACGGCCGAACAGTCTTATCGTAAGAACCAGTGACGATGCGAGTGCCGTCCGGTGAGAACGAGACCGACCAAACTGATGGAGTGTGCCCCCGCAAGGGCTCACCGACTGGCTCTCCTCCACCGTGCTTGGAAGCCCCACTATAGCAACATGCGTCTGTCCCTCGTGTTGATTATCAGTACTTCAGTCCCCGTGCATTCACCTCATCATGGAATCATAAGTACTTCATCGTTTTCAGGATAAGGTAGAAAAGAACGACACAGTCCCAAAGAAGCCACCCTGATTCCACTCTAGTGAACAGGGTCGCCACAGACAGGAATATTCAAGTACGTACAAACGAATCTGCCGCGATGGGAAGGTTGATGACTGCATAGGGCCACAGGCTCAGTAAACTGATAGTGACTATTGCGTATCCGCGGTCTGCCATTCTAGTATGAAAGGGCATCCTGCCTCAAAAATTGCTCGTGTTCAAAAACGAGTAATGGTCTTGCTTGTCATTCAAAATGTGCCATGACCCATCTTTTGCAATGTATTTGCCCAAGTACAGTGTGTGATACGCTGCTTTGTTATTTCTGTTGCACGCTGCCTTTAAACAGCCCTGACGAACATTACATTGGACAGATACCATCTTTGGAGCACCGAGCTTTCATGACGGAACGTCTCACTCGTCAGCTCGTTCCTTGCGTGAGTGCATGAAAATCGACAGACAGGCCCGGGAACGAAAGTTACAGAAAGCACTTGAAAACGGAACCTCTGGATGTTGTCCGTTAAAGTGAGTGAATGGCATTCACGGTCTGTCTTGTTGGAGTGCTGATGGCTCAAAGTGGATCGAACCGCCTGTTTGCGCAGCCTGCTCTCACAAACTACACTCACATTCGGTGTGGTAATATGCTTATGGGTAGGTTTTCCCTTTTTGATACAAGTTGAGCTCTTACTAGGATACAACGGCAACGGCAATAAAGGTCTCAAGATCAATTTTACGATCCCACAAATGGGACTAAGGCGCGGCGCGTCATGAAGCAGGAATTAACAACACTCACCTAGCACGACATTGTGCTTTTAAAATCCTCCGGGTTCATCCCAGCAGCTGACATGCGCCTACTTCCATTGAACCACCAGTATGTTTTTCACAAGAACGTGAATTCCTACAATCGCCGCTGCCATTTCTCAGCTTGCTTGGTGGTCTTATTCATATCTTAATTTGTGACGTGGACTGTTCTGCTAGAGTCCCCTTCGAGAGGTCATTGTCTGATATTTCGGTTATTGTCCTTGTTGAAGCTGATCACATCGTAAGCGAAGTATTTCTTGATATGCTTGGGAGAGGCTGATTGTGGTTGAGCAGTTGTTATTAGTTTTCGTCGAGAGTTGTTCGGGTAGTTGGATGCGTCACAGCCCATGATGGTAAGCATGGCTTCGAGGAGTGAAGAAGTCAATTGCGGCGAGCCATCTATCAATAAAAGGAGGTAATAAAGTCTGACGAGAGGATGAAGTGAGATGAGGCAAAGTTCACGTTGAGAGAAGTAAACAGGAAAGTAATTCTAGTAGTGATGGGAGGAGAATATGTAAATGTAGCGAATGAAACTAGAGAATATAGTAGCGAGAGGAGGGTATGTTAATGTAGATGTAGCGAATGAAATCTTCGTGCAGTGCAAACTGTTTGGCGAGAGCAAGTGATTAAGTAGCAGAACGGGACGAATTGTACGAATTCTATAGGAAGTGCTTGGATGTTCAGTCGATTAACATAAAGAAGTCCAACCGCGAAGGTAATGCAACCTACTACTGTGTTCGACACTTGTGCCATGATGTGCCATGTGCGACACGACTTAAGTCCAACTGTGGGGTATTGTTGGGTATCACCAGCGTATTGCCTGGGACATACATATGATGCATTGCACCTGAGTAGAACATAAGCGGGATCCAGAGGAGAAGTCGTCCTTCGGGACCAACAACCCATCCCTCCTCGTTCGTGCAGGATGGCGCTGGGGTTTCAGAATCTTGGAGAAAGGAGGACGCGGAATGAAGGGCATGTGTTATGTCGGATGAGAAACATATTGCAGGTGTTTCGAATGGTTGGTGCCGGTTTAGAATGTCTATATCCCACACCCGAATGGTCTTGTCTTCTGAGCCAGACACGATGCGTTTGCCATCAGGTGAGATTGCGACAGAAAAAACAGGTCCGGTGTGCCCTTGGAAAGGGGCACCGACTCCCTCGCCAGTCTGCATGTCCCACACCCGGACGGTCCTGTCACCCGAGCCAGACACGATGCGATTACCATCTGGAGAGATTGCAACAGCGTTAACTTTGTCGGTGTGGCCTTGGAGAGTGTTCAATAGCTCGCCAGTCCTCATATCCCACACCTGGACTGCTTTGTCCTGTGAACCTGAAACGACGCGATGCCCATCCGGCGAGATTGCAACAGAGAGGACATAGCCAGTGTGGCCCCTGAGATGCACACTCAATGCCTTGCCGGTCCCCATATCCCACACCTGAATTGTCCCGTCATCTGAACCAGACACTATGCGACGTCCGTCCGATGAAATTGCGACAGACTGAATCCACTCAGAGTGCCCACTGAGAGCATATGCATCGCCAGCCTCACTACGCCACACCCGGATTTTCTTGTCGCTTGAACCAGACACGATGTGATTTCTGTCCGGCGAGATTGCAACTGACCGAACATAGTCAGTGTGACCTTGGAGAACACCTGATGCCTCCCCAGTGTCCGCATCCCACATGCGGATGGTCTCATCTTGTGAACCAGACACAATGCCCTTCCCGTCTGACGAGATTGCCACTGACAGAACAGATTGAGTGTGCCCTTTGAGAGGGGCAACTAACGCTTTGCCTGTCTCTATATCCCACACCTGAACTGTTGTGTCATCTGAACCGGACACGATGCGATGTCCATCTGGCGAGATCGCAACAGAGTTGACGGAGCCAGTGTGGCTTTGGAGGGCTGCAACCGATGCCTTGCCCGTGATGGTGTCAGCATCCCACACCCGGATCGTGCAGTCATTTGAACCAGAGACTATGCGGTGTCCATCTGGCGAGATTGCGATAGACCAAACTGAGTCGGTGTGGCCTTGGAGAGGGGACCCTAATGCATCGCCAGTCTTTGCATCCCATACTCGAATCGTCCTGTCAAATGAACCAGATACAATGCGGTTTCCGTCAGACATGATTGCGACTGACATAACCCTGCCAGTGTGACCTTGGAGAGAGGTACTCAATGCCTCGCCAGTCTCCATATCCCACACCCTGATGGTGTTGTCACCCGATCCAGACACAATGCGCTTCCCATCCGGTGTGATTGCGACACACCAAACCGCGTCCATATGCCCTTGGAGTGGGGCACAAAATGCCTCGCACGTCTCCATATCCCACACCCGAATTGTCTTGTCGTCCGATCCAGACACGATGCGCTTCCCATCTGGTGAGAGTGTGACACACCAAACTCCGCCTGTGTGCCCTTGGAGTGGGGTACCAAATGCCTCGCATGTCTCTATATCCCACACCCGAATTGTCTTGTCCTTCGATCCAGACACGATGAATTTTCCATCCGGTGAGATTGCGACTAACCAAACCCAGTCAGTGTGGCCTTGAAGAGGGGATCCCAATGCCTCGCCAGTCTTCGCATCCCACACCCGGACTGTTCTGTCGCATGAACCTGACACGATGCGATGTCCATCCGGCGAGAATGCGACAGACATAACATAGTTAGTGTGGCCTTGAAGAGGGGGATACAATGCCTCGCCAGTCTCTATATCCCATACCTGGATCGTTCCGTCATCTAAACCACACGCGATGCGTTTTCCATCTGGTGACATTGCAACTGAGTTAACCCTGTCATTCGCGTGGATGAACTTTTCCATCTGAGGCCAATTGTCGACATGGTCAGCGACGATGCGAGGGGTGCAAGGAAACTTTGTGGCGAACTTGCGAAACATTCTCGACTGTCTTGGAGCGAACGGCAGAGCGGACAGGTATAAATGGGGAGTGCTGCGTAAAATCGTGCTTGCGAAGGCTCGGATGAAACGCAGGGTATCTCTGGTAGCGTCACTAACATGCGTGAACTCGGCACGACCCTATGACCACCCACTACTCGTAAGGATTCGTTGGGCAAACAATGAGCTTGAGCTACGCACCGAAAACCAATCTGCAATAGATAGGAGAGTCACTACTGAGCCACCAATGCTTCTCATCAGAGCCAGTGCTTCCAACCACCAAAGAAGGCGCTCTCCATCGAAGAAAGCTTCAACTTCATTGGCGAGTAACGGTTCGAAGGATGTAGAGTTAATATGAGCTCCCCAGAATCGACATGAGTAGGATAGCTCCACCGAAATGGATTCCGTTACTCGTTTCTCCAAGTCAGGGACAGACGAATTGGGCAAGTAAGAATTCTCCAAGGAGCCGATGTTGAAGCGAAGTCCATGCTCCATGACCCGCAGTGAGGCAAAGGCGAGGTCGCTTTGCACCGATGACGCATCAATGAAGAAGTCACGACTACGCGACTGGTCTGCGAGGAAGTCGTAGAAGGATGCGTGAAGGGGACGAATGGGAGTTCGAGAATCTGTTGTCCCAGTCAATAGCGAACCCAGCGGCCCAATGACCCTGTCCACTTTGTAGCGACTAGTTCCAGGTGAAAAACGTAGTCGCATAGCTGCTAGTGCATCCATGGGAAGCGGTTCCAATGATGCAAGTACTTGCCCCATTACTGAGCGATACAGGGGGATCGTGTCCTCGCGGTCATCCTCGGGCATAATTTCTGCTAGGATGAGTCTATACATGTCATCCAGTAGACGTGTTCCTTTTGCAGATGCTCCAGCAACCACGGCTTCGAAGCGCTCCATCGGATCTGGGCCCACTCGGTTCCTACCCTTGATATGCTCACAGACGAGACGAGCCCATTCAAACAGGCCATCAGATTTCAGAGCAAGCGACTTGAAGTGGGCATCATTGAAGACATGACGGAGATCTTCCAGCTTGTGGGAAATATAAAGTTGAATATCAAGTTCTGTGGACGCAGACAAGACATCATCATCGAGGGAAATATGGCGTACATGTGGCGCGGCATGCAGAGCATTGTGAATGTCTTCGAGGGGACGGGAAGTGAGGACAATGCGGAAGTTGGCTGGGAGTTCGGCTAGTTGTGAGGTGAGAATGTTTAGTTTGCCAGTGAGCAGACGAAGTATCTGTTCCCGGGAATTAGCATCACCACTCTCGTCCAACGCCTCGATGACAATCAGGACAGGTGTAGCGATGGCTTTTGAGGCTATGCTTGTTGGTCCAACGATTAGTTCCTGCCATTGTTTTGCGATATCTGGAGTGCGCTTGAGTCCGTTGTGATCACGAACTGCTTGTGCCAAGGCTCGCCGTATGATAGGGCTGCAATCGGCCAATTCGCTTGCGATGGTCGTGAATATCTTGTCCTGACGACGGTCCGCTTGCCGAGTACGATCGAAGCAGAAGCATGAACCAGGACCACCGTGTTCAATATACCAGTTGGCTATAGTATGGGCAACAGCCGATTTACCCTTGCCCGCTGTGCCAGACAACCATAAGAGGCGTGGAACCCCTTCCTCGGTGCTGCTGATCCAATTCTGAATATCCTTCAGGAGGTCTTGCCGGGTATTTGGCAAACAACATTTAGACGTATTCAATCCGGCACCCGTCGCGTACTCCATGCCTACGAGGTCCAAGCTCTCAGCTATGCCAGAGGTCGTGTCAGACAAGGCTCAAAAAGACCTGAAACTCGACTCTTACCCATTTGGTGGGCAATCACAACAGTATCACGAGCCGCCCGGTCTCGGAATTGCTGCATGAGACTGTCGAGGACATTGTTGTAGCTCTGGATTGTGGCGTCCGTTTCGTCAAAAACGTGCTTGCCAAGTCTTTTCCCTATACAAAAAGAACATTAGTGAGTCTCGGGAGATGGAGCAGTGGGATCGACTCACAGGCGCTCTTTGTCTCAGAATAATGGCTGATAAAATCAGCACACTCCAGTGTCTGCTGCGCTATCTTCCCATATATTGCTAGCATGGATTGAATTTTGGTCAACTCCTCCTTTTCCGTGATGAAAGTATAAACTTCAGATATCTTTGAAAGGAGACTGGAAACAGCAACATCACGGTCTGCCTGATCGAGAATCATCTGTTACCGAAACGTCGTCAACCTGGACAGCAATGATTGAGAAAGAAGCCTACCTTGGATGCGCAAGTAAAGATACTCAATGCCACCTTGGCGTAGGGATGGACCTGCATATTATTATTAGTCGCGTACAGAAGAGACATAGATGGCTGTACATTTGCGATCTCGTTGGCAATGGAGTTGAATACCTTCAAGGGTTTGAGAAGCGTGGAGAACGTGTCGACGGTATCAGAAACAGATTGTAGGTTCTCGGCCGCTGAAGAAGCATGTTGAACTTTTGTTGGGACCTGGCTGATGCTTGCGAGATCATTGGTAGCATTGGTGATTCTTTCGGTCACAAACTTGGGATCGAGATGTTCGGCCTTATTTAAAATGTCAGCATATCATCGAAAGAGATGAACAAAAATACAAACTACGTTGGTCGAACTTGCTTCTACGATCCCTGAATTGGAAGACTGCTCAGGATTTGGTTCAAGTGTGGGAGCAGCGAGATCCTGTAGAAGTGATGAGTAGCAATCATGGCATATAGGGTATGCTCAGAGTCAAGATTGCACATACTTTGGTTGACTGAATTGGTTGGATGTCCTGTGAGCTGGAACTTGCAGCCGTGGGTTCAGGGTTTGGAGATTGTCGAGCGCTTCGAGCCAAGCGCTTGGTCACCTTGCCAAAGAGTTTGCGTACTGACCCCAGGGGCTGTCCATGAGACCCATTCCTCGAAGGCGAGAGAGAGGACGGCTGTAATCATTAGAAAAATGGATTGTAAAGAGGCAAGCCCATACATCGTGACTGGGCGCCCTCCTGCCTCTCTCCTCTATCAAAAGTGGGCCTGAACGATTTAGCCTCAGCCACCCCAAGCGCTGTTTCCGAGGAGGATTGGTTTCATTCATTGGGTAACTTGAAGCGGAAAGGATGGCTGGGTATGCGTGTTAAGAGCTGTCTTGGTGCAAATGGAAGAAGGAGCATGTGATGGGTGCGACAGATAGGCAGGGCAGTGCCTGCCGCAGCGGCAGTCTGCAATGAGGCATTTACATAAATAAATGAACGTGCGTTTGGAAGGGCCAAATGTCGGACTAGTACTACAGTGACTGCAGATATTGAAGCTTGAAGCTTGACGTTAATAACACCAGCCAGCTTGCGGGATATCCATGCGTTTAGGCAACGTTTAGGTAGATGCATGCACTCTCATGTGACACATTCGAATTCATCCTCCACAAAATATCTCTACATAACATTCCTCCATAACAATCGATCAACGCCCGTGGACTTTACTGATCACAAATAGAATCATCGCAATATCTCAGCTTGCGCCAAGAAATCTTCGTGTCTCGGAAGGTCTGTGCACATCAATTATAAGACTGTACTCAAGAATAATGAGGACCACTTGCTATTTCAATTTCATCCCTCAATTCAGACACCTGGCAACGTCCATGTTCATACCTGTAAGTCTTCGCTCGGGTTACGCAATGTCACGTCCGATTCCCGCGAGGAACAGCTATCCCCACCTTTGTACATGCGATTCCGAGCCTACATGAATTGCGATTCTATCAACTCTTGGCTCAATCACCACCATGATGTTTTGAAACTTCTCCATGTCCTGCTTACATTTTTCTCTTTATCCGCTGCTGCAATGTTATTTTGTTGATGTTTAAACCCGCCGAGGTCCGAGGTTTCATCGACATCAGCTGCCTTTTGTTTCATCCCTTGCCATTGAACTCCTGTTCGGATATGTGACCCCTGCGAACTCTGCACGACGTTCGGTTAGATCGATCGTGATGAGTCGACGATCCCCGGGCCCGGCCTACCGTGATAGTGCTTAGGCATCTTTCCGTATGTTCAGCATATATGTAATTGAGTCTTGACGCTGGCCCGTTTCGCCGAATACAACATCAATTTATAAAATAAAAGACAGTTTTAAATGAGTGTCAAGCTCCTGGTACAACAAGGTCTGTACAGCAAAAAATGAAGCGACAAGAAACAGAGATGTGTTGTGTGTCAAGAGTGACTGAAAGGAAGAAAACGGTGACTCATACACGGTAGATGAACCTCCAAGATCGTGTTCCAGCGTTCCAACCAACTTCGAACTCGAGCTTTACACCATTCCTTGATGTCCAGTTCGTCGACGCACTGTTGTCTTGCTACAGAATCGCACGTTAATTTGCTTGATGATGCAGCGAGTGTATCGATGTATGCCTCTAATGCATGTGTGAGCATCGATAATTTGAAGTGCAGAATATCGTTTGCTACTGTAAGGAAATCAAAAGGCGGTGGGGAGACGTGAGCCAGGAAGGGGCTAAGGCAGAGAATGGGTGTCGTGCTGAGGAAAGAAAAGTAATTTGAGAGGGAGGTGAATGTCAAGGTGGTGTGGAAACGTTCGATAGTCACTAGCCAGGTGCGTGAGCAGATGGTGATGGTGCCATGTTCGGCGGAGGGCGAAGGTGCTATTGCAAGTGAATGCACCAGTCCGTCAATATGTTGATTGCGGAATAATAAGAGCGAATACTTACCGTGAAAGCCCTCTGTATCATCTTCGAGGATTAGCATATAGTATGCATTGGAAGTGAATTTTCAGGTGCATGAGCGCATATACTCACCTGAAATGTCTCCGCGTACCTGATACCAATGAACGGCCATTCAACACACGTGTCAGTAACGAATGTGTATACGCACTATTCGATACAGCCATTTCACCCACCACTTCCACTCGACGTTCAAAATGACAGAACAGCACAAAAACCTTCATCCATCAGGTCCTCGAGATGTCACATAGAGGAACACGAAATTCGATGATGCTATTGCATACCTCCTGCAGGAGCATGCTTAAAGGAACAACGATCCTGAATCCGGTACGATGATTGGAGGCATGTTTGATGAGCTTGATGTAGTACGTAGGTCAGAGAGCAGCTTGGGACGAGTGTGGAGCACTTGGAGGGTCAAGCGGACACATTGGGAGTCCTTCGAGGGTGGGCGAGAAGAAGACGTAGTCCAGAAAGAGATGGAAAAAAGTAGTAGAGCTATATAGATCTGCAACAACCGGCCTCGAGCGCATTGATCACCTATGTCATCCACAATGTGCTCCCAGTAAGTTAGCAAACCGACGATTTGCTCAGGGTGCTACTAACCTTTACATACCAAAATCCCTTGCCCATCCTCCCAGTAAACTCACAACATAAACGAAGTATGCTTGGGAAAGGCTGATTGCAGATCGGAGCAGCTGTTTACACCTGAGCTGTCTGTGATTAGTAGTCTTCGTCGAGCATTGTTTGGGTAGTTGGATGGTGTTACAGTCCACGGGCACGGCTTCAAAGATCAAGAAGTTGATTGCGACGAGCCATCTTTTTGGAGAAGGAGACAGTAGAGTTCTATGAGGCTGGATGAGAATTACCCTTGTTGAATGTGGAGTAGGTGGTTCAAGTTCACATTGAGTGCGCACTTTATAATATCCTACAGGAAGTTAACCAAGTAATTCCATAGTACAGAGTATGGTAGCAATGGGAGGAGAGTAAGCATAGCGAAAGAAATCTTTGCGCGACCCAGAACTGTTATGCAAGAGTGAGCACATTAGGTAGCAGAATATAACAAATGAGGTGCAGGGGAACACAGGTATTGTATGAAATCTGTAGAATATGATCTTTGGTCGATTACCAGAAGTACTTGCCCAAAGGACGACTGACAGATGCTGCCGCGAGGACAATACAACCTACTGCTGTTTCCGACACTTGTGCCATGATGTGCCATGTGCGACACGACTCAAGTCCAGCTGCAGGGCATTATTAGGTATCACCAGTGTGGTGCCTGGGGCATCCATGTTGGATGAGTATAAAGCGAGCGGGATCCAGAGAAGAAGTCGTCCTTCAGGACCTACAACCCATCCTTCCTCGTTTGGGCCAGAAGGGGCTGAGGTTTCAGGATCTTGGAGAAAGGAAGAGGCGGAATGAAGGGCATGTGTTATGTCGGATGAGAAACATATTGGAGGTATCTCGAATGTTTGGTGCCGATTTAGAAAGTCTACATCCCACACCCGAATGGTCTTGTCTTCTGAGCCAGACACTATGCGCTTGCTATCAGGTGAGATCGCGACAGACAAAACGTGTCCGGTGTGCCCTCGGAAAGGAGCACCAACTCCCACGCCAGTCTGCATGTCCCACAGCCGGATGGTCCTGTCATCCGAGCCAGACACGATGTGATTACCATCTGGAGAGATTGCAACAGCGCGAATGCAGTCAGTGTGGCCTTGGAGAGTGCACAATAACTCGCCAGTCCTTATATTCCACACCCGGAGTGTTGCGTCCCGTGAACCTGAAACGATGCGATGACCATCCGGCGAGATTGCAACAGAGAGGACATAATCAGTGTGGCCTCTAAAATGCACGCTCAATGCCTTGCCAGTCCCCATATCCCACACCTGAATTGTCCTGTCCTCTGAACCAGACACTATGCGATTTCCGTCCGATGAAATTGCGACAGATCGAACCCAGTCAGAGTGCCCACTGAGAGTATATGCATCGTCAGTCTCACTACGCCACACCCGGATTGTCCTATCGTCTGAACCAGACACGATGTGATTTCTGTCCGGCGAGATTGTGACTGACCGAACATAGTTATTGTGACCATGGAGAACTCCTGATGCCTCCCCAGTGTCCGCGTCCCACATGCGGATGGTCTTGTCAGCTGAACCAGACACAATGCCCTGTGCGTTCGACGAGATTGCGACTGACAAAACAGATTCAGTGTGCCCTTTGAGAGGGGCAACTAACGCTTTGCCTGTCTCTATATCCCACACCTGAACTGTCGTGTCATTTGAACCGGACACGATGCGATGTCCATCTGGCGAGATTGCAACAGAATTGACGGAGGCAGTGTGGCTTTGGAGGGCTGCAACCGATGCCTTGCCCGTAATGGTGTCGGCATCCCACACACGGATCGTCTTGTCATCTGAACCAGAGATTATGCGGTTCCCATCTAACGAGATTGCGATAGACCGAACTGAGTCAGTGTGGCCTTGGAGAGGGGATCCTAATGCCTCGCCAGTCTTCACATCCCACACTCGGATCGTCTGGTCAGACGAACCAGACACGATGCGGTTTCCATCCCAGAAGACTGCAACAGACCTGACATAGCCAGTGTGACCTTGGAGGGGGGCACCCAATACCTCGCCAGTCTCCATATCCCACACCCGGATGCTGCTGTCGTCCGATCCAGACACAATGCGCTTCCCATTTGGTGTGATTGCGACACACCAAATCGTGCCCGTGTGCCCTGTAAGTGGGGCACCAAATGCCCCGCATGTCTCTATATCCCACACCCGAATTGTCTTGTCATACGATCCAGACACGATGCGCTTCCCATCCGGTGTGATTGCGACACACCGAACCCCGCCTGTGTGCCCTTGGAGTGGGGCACCAAATGCCTCGCATGTCTCCACATCCCACACTCGAATCGTCTTGTCGCCAGATCCAGACACGATGAATTTTCCATCTGGTGAGATTGCAACTGACTGAACATAGTGAGTGTGGCCTTGGAGAGGGGATCCTAATGCCTCGCCAGTCTTCGCATCCCACACCCGGACTGTTCTGTCCCATGAACCTGACACGATGCGATGTCCATCCGGTGAGAATGCGATAGACATAACACAGTTAGTGTGGCCTTGAAGAGGGGCATACAATGCCTCGCCAGTCTCTATATCACACACCTGGATCGTTCCGTCGAGTAAACCACACGCAATGCGCCTTCCATCTCGCGACATTGCAACCGAGTTAACCCCATCATTCGCATGGATTATCTTTTCCATCTGAGGCCAATATTCGACATGGCCAGCGACAATGCGAGGGGTGCAAGGAAAATTTGCGGCGAACTTGCGAAACATTCTCGACTGCCTTGGAGCAAATGGCAGAGCGGACAGGTATAAATGGGGAGTGCTGCGTAAAATTGTGCTTGCGAAGGTTCGGACGAAACGCAGGGTATCCCTGACAGCGTCACTGACATGCATGAACTCGGTATGACCCTACAACCACCCCACTACTCGTAAGAATTCGTTGGACAAAGTATGAGCTTGACCACCCACAGAAAACCAATCTGTAATAGATAAGAGAGTCACTACTGAGCCCCCAATGCTTCTCATCAGGGCCACTGCTTCCATCCACCAAAGTAGGCGCTCTCTATCGAAGAAAGCTTCAACTTCCTTGGCGAGCGACGATTCGAGGGACGCAGAGCTAACATGAGCTCCCCAGAATCGACATGAGTAGGACAGCTCAGCAGGAATGGATTCCTCAACTCGTTTCTCCAAGTCAGGGACGGCAGAGTTGGGCAAGTAAGAATTCTCCAAGGAGCAAATGTTGAAGCGAAGTCCGTGCTCCATGACCCGC
>QLOO01006268.1:0-17088 GCA_003313855.1 Suillus sp. MG131
AAAGAGTGCCAATGACGCTCTTGAACCCCGAGAATTGCAGACTAGCTGCGAGATGAATGACCTCGTCAGACGTCTTCTCGTCGCCGCGGGCGGCATGACATGCAGACAAGAATGCGAATTCGACTTGCGGAATATCATTTTCCACGATGTTGAGCAGTGTGACAGGTTTATCACTCATGGCAAAACGTGAGTTGGAGGGATCTTTACGATCCTGCTTGCCGTGACATGCAAGGTGCACCCAAGTGTTGCATCGCAAAGCTTCGAGTGTGCGGGCTTGTGTAGCTTTGTCACCAGAAAGATGAGTGAACTTGACGTTGGGAGGAACATGTTTATGGACAAGCTCAAGTTCGCTGTCGACAGCAGCGAGGACCGTGCCTTGCCCTGCGCTAGGGCGATCGTGTCCGATTGCCGCGAAGGAAGGAGTAACACGTGTTGTCATCGTCTGTCGAGTTCTGATCAGAGCAGAAAGTGTTGGGGTGTAAGAACAAATATAGAGATCCTCCAGACATGGTTCCCGCCCAGAGCGATCTGCATTCATTCGAAATGGGTGAGCTGCGTGGAGAGGAATGGATGTGAATGCTGCCGTTGGACACAACCAAATTCGAGAGCGACTCGGCAATTTCAGATCATGCTGTAGGACATTGACAATAGGTAGCATGACTTCGTCCCATATCGTCTGCAGCAGTGCTATCAGAGTCGTCCTTGGCTCTTCTGGGCCCATGCGAGCCGTGTCCCGTATCACGTTAGCGAATTGCTTCTTGAGCATCTCCAGATCCGTGAGAGCGAGAGATGGGAAGGGAACATGGTGGGGCTGCCCTGACGCTGAAACAATGATGGCGTCACAAGAGTATTCGCTAGCAATGAGAATGATGACTGGGCCGTGGCGCGCTGCTACTTGCAAATCTCCGTACGACGGCGGGATCAGGAAACGCGAAAAACCTTCCAGATTGCGGATTTCCGCCAATACTTCTTCCCATTGCGTCGTAAGTTTCTTGTACGCTATTGCTGCCCGATCAGCAGCAGCCTGGTCTGTACTGCCTGAAAAATTCTGAGTGTCAGATAGGCGCTTGCTGAGCTCCGAGAGTTTGTCAGCTAGTGGGATATTGATAGAATTGAGGTCGTCCAGCGGAGTCCTGAGTCGAGAGGCCAGCGACCATTGCTTGTCGCGACCCTGCTCCTCAAGTTCAACCCCTAGTTGCAGATCATTACGACGGGTAGCGCATGATGCTGCATCTACTGGTAGGGATTGTGCACCATCAAAGGCGGTTGCAGCATCGCGCCTTAAGATAATCGAGGATTGCGTCATCACGTGGTTGTCGAAAAGGTCCAAGCATGTTTGGTATGCTTCAAGGGCAGATTCATGTTCGTAGACCTCTGATTGGCGAGCCCATTGGATAGCCTCCTTGATGCGTTCTGGAAATCCCTGAGTGGTATGTTTAGAAGCCAATCTGAAGTTCTCTACTGCAAGTGACAAATCACTAGCGTTGGGTAGGATCCGATGACGAGACATATAGGCCTCCTTCAGCCATTTGTAGCTGAAAAAACGGTCCGGGTGCAGTGGTGGCAAAGCCACCAATGAATGCTGGCAGAGACCAATGGCTTCCTCAACATCTTTGCTCTTCTGTGTTTGCATGAAACGAGAGCAGAGTGCCATGCTCAAATTGAATAGATTCCTATGGCGCTCTGGGTGGTCATCCTCCTTGAGCAACAGAAGCGATTTGCGGCACAGATCGATGGCCTCATCAAGGTCATCGCTGGCATGCATTTTATCATGTCTAGTTATGAGCGCGGCGGCAAGGTTGTTGAGTCTGGTATCACGATTTGGACGCCCAGGTGGACATGACGCCACTGCCTTGCGAAAGAGACCGGTAGCCCTGTTTATGTCATCGATATCACTGGAATCATTGAAACGAACGAGGAGGGCGCGCCCCAGGCCGTCCAACGACGCATCATGATACTCGTGCCCAACAGGGCGCAGAGGCAGCGCTTCTTCATAGAGGGAGATGACCTCATCCAGGTCATGAAAATTCCCTCGGTGATCGAAGCGGCGACGGAGGGACACGGCCAAGTTAATCAAGTAGGTAACACGGTTGGGATGTCCCTCGGGGCACTTGGAAACAATTTCACGACCAAGTTGTATGTTCTGATGTAGATCATCAAAGCTGCCGCATTGTTGAAAGCGTGCTTTTACTGTCTTTGCGAGCTTGTCGAGAGCGATAGGATTGTGTTGACTGCCTGGAGGACATAGCTCGAGCACGAGTCGTCGAAGGTAGATGCCTTCATCGGATGTATCTATAGGGAGATTGTTGCATGCGCGTATCACATAATCGACACCATTTTTGCCGATCGCGATGCTACGAAGATAAGTGTCTTCGGAACAGAGAGGCAGTAGCTCATAACAGAGTTGGGCAGATTTATAGATATCAACGGTGGTAGCATGATAGCTGTAGCGCCAAATCAATGCATCGATGAGATAATACAGAGAGATTAGACGATCGGGGTCGCCTCGCGGACGCAATACAAGGGCATCGCATAACAGAGAGGTAGCGATGTAGCTGCCTCGAAGATCCTTGTGGATAAAGCCTTGAAGGCGGGCCCACGCAAGGTTGGTGAGAGCCGCTGCGTGATCCGGATGATCGATTGGACACTGGTCCAGAACTGACTCAAAACAGTTCATAGCATCATGCAGGATATGGATCCCGCCCCTGCCTCTCATGTATTCGGATAATCGTATGTGGCCCACATCCGTGTCTTGAGCAATCCTAGAGTCATCGATGGACTAGATTTTGCATTCCGTCAGCAAAAGCCAACAGCATGAAGGCTGGTATCACTCACATCAAACAGTTCACTGTCATCATTTGTGCAAGCGGTCACAAGAGTGACTTTCAGCCTGAGATAAGGGCAGGCACCCCGAATGGGTGGAAATGATAGATCTGCGACCAGTGAGGGGACGCAGATAAGCGTGAAGCAGATTACTCACCGAAAGGCTCTTCACGATCGAGCAGCTCTTCCCACGACTTTTCAAGCTTTCCTACGAGTTCCCCACGACCTAGCATTCGGCCGAGCTCAAAAGATGCCCGAATCTCCAACGATAATTTGTGTGACACATCAGGGGATCTGCAAGCTGGTAATGAGTACCCGAGTCGCGTCCAGAAGTGTGTAGAAGGCTTTACAATGTCACGGTATCGCCCCACACTACAAAACTGTCGGATGATAGCACTCGGACAGCTGATTTCCAGTATCTCTTCGAGTCGATATTGATAGACACGTAAATGCCTGCTGGTATTCGCCCGGAGGGGGTGCTGATTTTTTTCCCGCCGATGACTGTAGCAGAACGTGAGGATCAAGAAATAGATACTGAGGCGATATGGAGCGACCGACCTTCAACTCTGATAGATTGACCTTCCCAGTTACTGGTCATGATAACGGCAAATGACCAAGAGGATTAGGAGCGGACTGAGTGCTTGGTGGGTGGAACGTACAGTAGGACAAGATGGTATGAAGATTGTGTATGGAGTTCAGGCGAGAAGGAAAGGAGGGAATTCAAATCGTGCTACACGTGTATAGCGATAGCTGTTCGGCACCATAGACGCTAGCCCTCGTTCTAGTGAGTGCCGAACAAAAATATACAGCCTAACGGAAACGGGATGCGCTAATGAAGTGGGCATTAACGTCAAGGTGACCCAATCACGTCGACGAAAGTAGTACACCAAGGCCGGCGGCTGCTGATTGGTGATAGCAGTGGGCTGGAGCAGACACGCGAGTCTCAGAACGCCCTGTAACGTTCCTTGCTAGGTCATTCATAAGTGGTATTGTCCCGAGTCAGACAACTCATTTAGCACACTGAGGCAAAATGAAGAACCCGTTGTATTTCGTAGTGCAGATAATGCAAACCGTTGAAGACGACACCACGGGAGTGGATGGACGCGAGAGCGAGATAGAAACTTGAAAGTGGCGGTTTGTGCGAGTACAGCTTGGGTGCCAGATGAGCCTAATGCACTGTGCAGTAGAAATGCAATAAGAGATGATGTCAACATTGAATGGAACTGGGAGGAGAGGTCAGGATGGGGAAAGAGGCCTGCAAGAATGAAGATATCTAGGAGCTCAGCCTGTTTGCTGTGACAAGCTGGCGTCTGTCTCCGTACCAATACTCACTTGGACCTGCAGAGACACTGTCTCCCAAGTTCGTCCACTTTGACACGGCTGGCAGCAAAATAAACTCGATCGAGGATGCGAGTCACTTTTCAGACCTGCATCAATGAATGGGCACCAGGAAAATGCTGCGCCACTGGCAGAATTGCTACGGTAATTGCCGCGAGGCTATATCTATGTTCAATTACTAACCGATTGTCTTCAATTATTTCAGGAAACTATCTACAATAAGTGGGTGAATGTGACAATATCGACTCTGGGTGTGTACGTGTCCTTGAAAGCTTTTTGGCCATCAATATTCCACAGGCGAAACGAGGTGGTTTGTTGTCAGTGGGTAGTGCAGCTTGGCTTGTAACTCTTGGGACGAATTGATTCCAAGCGTGGATAACAGAGGCCGATAGCACTGGGGCTGGTTGCGTTCCCAGGTTTGATTAAACACGGACTCTGATCGGTGTTGGCCACCGGTGAGTTTCATCTCCTGAGCTATGGTGTTTGTGCTGGCGACGATTCGGCTAGTTGGTCCTATCGATGACAAACTTGAGGTCAAGGCTAAGAACTCGAGCATCCGACCAGTGAGTACCCCATACTTCCCGTGACTGATGCACTGTCAAGCATGCTTAACTGAATGGCGAAAGATGAGAGTCGAATTATCGTGGCCTCAAATGTCAGCCAGCGGGGGTTAATAAATAAATAAGGACCAAGCAGACACCAGACGACACAGTCATGCAGGCGTTCACGCAGAGTGCACAAGTTCCACTGCGCGCCCGCAGACCTCGTCAATTCCCCACCGCTCGCATGAACCATATCTCATGCCCAGAATTCCGCCCACCTCATCGCACGCCCGCAACACGATATCGATATCCTCCTTCGTGTGCGATGCGCTAGGACAGAGCCGCACACGACCCGCCCCAAACGAAGTGGCGGGATACGCCACGACAACGACAGCGATTGGTATGGGGCGCGCACGCATCATACGCACGAACACGGGCAATTTCCCCGGGTTAAAGATTAGCAGAGGAATAATCGGGCTGGAGGCATGTCCGTAGACGATGAAGCCAAGTTTTTTGAGGCCCATGTGGAGATAGCGGCAGTTGAAGGCAAGGCGACGCATACGCATGCGAGCTTCAGATCCGTCCGCGAGTGACGGACGAAGGATCATCCACGTCGGCAGCATACTTGCAGGCGCCATTCCTGGGAGCTCCTCTACACTTTCCTTCGGCGCGACGATTGAGCTATCAGGGCTAGGAAAAAGCGTGGACTTAATGGGTTGTGGTGCCGGAGCGACACCCATGATGCTGGCCATCGACACAACAACCTGTGTGATCACGGATGGCGTTATGGCTTCCGCATGTGGGCCCGAGTGACTGCGCAGGCGGAGAGCATCAATCAGAGATTTTGACCCTGAGATGTATCCTCCAGCAGCACCAAAACCCTTGCTGAAAGTGCCCATCAAAATATCAATTGAATCAGGAGGGACGTTGAAGTAGTCCGTCACACCCCGTCCCCGAGAACCGAGTGAACCGATCGAGTGCGCCTCATCGATGTAGAGGTAGAACTTGAATAAAAGCTCAACATCGTGTCACAGCGGCAATTGCATTACATACTTTGTACTTTTGCTTCAGCTCGACAATCTTAGGCAGGTTCAAGAGCGTTCCCTCCATGGAGTACAAACCTTCGACGATGACCAAAATTTTCTTCCACGCACGATGCGTCTTGGGTTGGCCCTGGCTTATCACCTCACGCAACACGGACTCGAGGTTTGACATATCATTGTGCTTGAATATCCGGACCTCTGCACCACTCTGGCGTATTCCAACGCGCATACTAGTGTGATTTAGCTCGTCGGAAATGATCAAGGACCCTTTCCCCGCTAGTCCAGGGATGAAAGTGGAGTTGGTGGCGAAGCCCATAGAACAGACCAACGCGTCTTCCATGCCCAAAAAATGTGCAATAAGGGCTTCTGCGAACGAATGAAGATCGTTGCTCCCACTGTCAAGACGTGTACCGCAGCTGGAGACACCATATTGGCGGATGCTCTCCGCAACTGCATCTGCCCAGCTGCCGCTGCCCTGAGAAAAGGCGAGGTAGTTGTAAGATGAGAAATTCAGGGCGCGTGTCTTGCTACCGGTGTAGATCTGGGTATTATTGTAATCGGGGGAATAACGGTCGAGGATAAGAACAGTGCGGCCGGGGACACCTGTGACAGGCTGGGCGTAGCAGTCATCCATGCGACGCTTCAGCCGTCGACGGACGAAGGAATCGAACTTCGAGTCCAACGGCGCGTAACCCTGCGGATGGAACAAACGAATTAGATGTAACAAACAAAGTTGAGGAGGACAGAAAATGCCACATACATGATGGGGCTCAAGGTGGGTGAAATGAGAGTTGGTAAAACACTTTCCAAAGAAGTCGCGCAAAAAACCCAACATGTGGAGAATGAGGTAGCTTATGTAGGTAGCGAAGTGAACATAGCATGGGGGCTCCTCAATGGTGTCCTCCAGGAACGGTTTCGTGTAGTCATGCTTAGAGACGCAACGATAGGTCTCATTCGCACAGTAACCAAACTCTGTGTGAGGGGTAGTGAAGACCTGCTCGGAGGTGGGCGGCGTGTGGGGGTTCACGAGATAATTGTTGTCATCATCCTCGTTGAGGACAGTGTCTTCGAATGAAGTCGTGACAGATGAGGAGAGGGAAAGCGCAGGGGTTGGTGCCGCGTGGGAGTTGCCGTGAGTGCGAGTGCGAGAATCAGCTTGTTGAACGGTAGAAAGGTACGACACTGCCTTCGTTATCGATGGCAACTGGCTGAGTGATTCTTTCTCCTTGAAGATGGACAGAGAGGGGGATGACGGATCCAATGTTATGAGAGACGGCATTTTCTTGTCCTGTTCAAGGAATAGAAACATCTGTCAACCCTCGGTGATGAAACAACAGGAGAACAGGGATGTGACATTGGACAACACCTTGCTCGTTTTATAATATGTGCGGGCAAGCTTTCATCGGCATCGAACATATGATGGATTGATGCAATCACACAATGCTTGATGGGCCTAACGGATGCTGGAAGAATGATTGACTCCGTGGAGCAACCTTGAACCATATGACGGGTTAGAGGATCTTCCCCCTCTCAAAATTTAGTTGCCACGTGGTCATGGTATGATCACCGTGAACGCCCATGCCGATGATGATAACGATGTGGCGATTATATACGCCAATGTTTTTAGCCGTGCATGATTTGTTCGTGGGCGAAATAACAAGCTCTGACGCGTCGAAGTCTGACGGTCACCGACAAGATCGGAGCTGCTTTGACTATAACATTCCAGTCGTCGTGTACGATCCAATGATTGCAGAAGCGGTTCTATGAGTGTCAGAATAAACAGAAAATATTGCCACATAATGATGGCGTGACCGGTGGTATGCTATCAGCACGCATAACCGGCAGCTAGGAATGCGTCCACCACGTCATTGCTGGCTCTTGCTGTGCTTTTTGCTTTGTCGGCTAAAATATGGCCATACATGCCGTGATCGATCGATGTATCATGATGTGTGGTGTGAATTCTGTTGCGACAATAAACGCAACTGATTTCAACTGACGCTTAAGCATTTGTAGCGCGAGGAAGCAATTGATTGTCTCTTGCCATACGGGTGGATATTAAATTGTTCATCAGCGTTACAGTATGCATACGATTTTATGCAGCCTGAGGTTATGCATAGAAGCGCTCACCGGTGTAGCGAGGATATGCTGGGCATGATGGAGTGCGGTAGCATGCGCCGACGAGGATCGACTCGGACTCGATTGCCCTGGACTGTAGAACGTCCTGATTTGATTTGTTATTGTCAAGTGCTCGCGTGGGAAAGATGCTTAAGTATCTCTGTGAGTCCCGTCACGTAACGTTCTCGAGTTTAAGTTAGTGTCATGTGACTTGCGTTAAGCTTCGATCTTCTGTCGCGGCGTCGCCTTCAAGCCTTTCCCACTGTGCTGTGTCGTGACAAGTTCCCCACCTCGTACAGCCCAATGCACCTGCAGTACTATGTCAAGTCACCTGCGTTAGTGCCTTGTCGCATTTCCCATGATATGATTTACTAAGAGACATATTCTATGATAGACAGACTACATCACCCATTCAAAAATGAGATGGCGTTGTTGCTGGCATACAGAAATGGTTTGGTGGCATGCCTTTGGTGTCACTCACTCAATGGCTAGCGATTTCAACTTCCACGCACGCAAAGTCAGAACGAGGAATGGTACAACAGTGGCCACGTTGGAAGCAAAAGTGTAAGAAAACGACAACAGGCTCGTTCTGGTTCTTGGACTCACTCCCTTGCTGGCTGACTCCACTGCTCTTTCTTCAAACAAATCAAGTAGTCTCAGGCTCAATGCTTTTCCACGCGCATGATGGAAAGGACCACGAGCAGTCTTACAATTCACTTTTTTCGTAAGAGACAAACCCCTCGCAATATTCAATACCATGGAAATTGATGTTCGAGAAACTGAATTTACCTTCTCGTCTGTCTGATTAGCACCATGTGGGCGGACGACAGTATCATGTTGTTGGACTCATTGTCCAATTTCTTCTTTGCTTGTACGGATCATGCCTCTAGGCGTTCCAGTTAAGGGTCACCCGACCAAGTATTACAGGGGTCGGTCTCCCGGTCAACCTGTTGCCAGTTGGACAATGTGACTACAGGTACATCAGTGTTTTGCGGGGGGCTTCATGTTCACAACTCAAGTTAGTCGCTTAGTGTTCTCCTTGCCAGCGAATCAGACTGGATGAATGTGAAGTCGTACTGTAACAGTAAGTCGAAGTACCCCCGTGACTGAACATGCCAATTCGGAAAACCATGTGATATATATTGTTTATGTACACCAATAGTCAGGTGAGGATCATATCCCTCGACTACGAGTCAATGTCAATTACCATCTCCCTCGAGTTCAGTACATGAGATGAAAGGCATTTGGCCTATATATCTAATATGACCTGGAGATTCAAGTAGAATAGGTTAGGTTTATCATATTCATATTTTGGTGGTAGTGCCAGGTTAACATCCAGCGGCAATCAATGCGGCAAAACGGCTCTCCTGACTCCTGAGAAGGCCATGCACTCACTACTCGTCCGTCGCTGTTCGCTTCAACCTTCCACATGCCCTATCCACCCGTCACTTCTCCATGCGCTCGAATCCTGCGTTCGACCCTCAAGACGACCCTCAAGTCCTTCTCCACCTCACAGCCCACACTAAGCACCACCAGCTCAACCAATCCCAACTTCGTAAAGATAGTCGAAGTCGGCCCTCGCGACGGTCTCCAGAATGAACCCAGGCCAATTCCACCTCCCATCAAAGCAGAACTCATCAATCGACTCGCCATCGCAGGAATGCGCAACATTGAAGCTGGCAGCTTCGTGAGCCCAAAATGGGTACCTCAGGCACGTCTCTACCCTCCAACACTTCAACGCTCGTGTTGATATGCGGACGTGACACGTAGATGGCAGGCACGGCAGAGGTCCTGGCTCTTATAGACAGCTACCCGAAAACCGGCTACTCGGTGCTCGTCCCAAATCAGAAGGGGTTAGACGACCTCTTAGATATACTCTCCCCCAGCACTTCTCCAAACTCTCATGCAAAGCCCCCACCTCCAGTCACCGAAGTCGCAATCTTTACATCTGCGACAGATGCGTTCTCTTTTGCAAATACCAACGTCTCTATTTCAGGTTCTCTCGAACGTCTCGCCCCAGTTGCGCGCAGAGCTCTTGATGCTGGGTTGAAGGTGCGAGGGTATGTTTCAGTAGTCGTCACATGCCCCTTTTCTGGACGCGTGGATCCGAGGCGGGTTAGGGATGTTTCAAGGGAGCTCGTACAGATGGGATGCTACGAGGTGAGCTTAGGAGATACGACTGGCGCAGGGACGCCCGCCAGCATCCGTGGGATGCTAGAGGAAGTTGCGAAAGAAGTAGATGTAGGGATCCTTGCTGGACATGTAAGATTCACTCCCTTGTATCTCATCTCATGGTTCAATCAGTGTCCTTTTGTACTGTGCAGTTCCACGATACGAATGGCACAGCGACTGCCAATATTATGACTGCTCTTGACTTTGGATTGCGGACATTCGATGCGTCCGTTGGTGGCCTTGGAGGGTGCCCGTATAGTCCTGGTGCCACGGGCAATGTTGCAACGGAAGATGTTGTCTATGCTCTTACTGGAGATAGGTTATTCGGTGATATTGGTGAACCATACGGTGGAGCATCCCTCTGTGCATGTTTCTCCTTGTGTGAGCTGATCATATAATATATTGTAGGCAATAGCGAGCCCACCGAGACGGCGCAAAGTCAATGGGATGTAGGTCCCATTGACCTAGCTCGACTCGCAGAAATCGGGGAGTGGATTTCTGGGGTACTCGGACGAGAGACTACAAGTCGTGCTGGCAAAGCCCTATTGGCGAGACGGAAGAGAGAAGAGGAACGCAAACGAAAGGAAGGATCGAAGTTGTAACATCGCGACGCTTCCGAGTCCCCTTTCATGAGGTAAGCTAATGCTCTGTTCGACTCGGACGTGAATTTATCCTGCTCGAAGACCACAATCGTCCTGCGTACTTTTCAGTGATAATAATTTATGTACCGCTCTCCTCTATGACATTATCTGCTTCGAATCAAATAAGTACTCGGCTCGGGGTATCACAACTCATGATCAGATATCCCGTCTTGAAGCAAGGTACGATTGTATCAGCGTCCATGCGCGTTCGCTTCGTACGCGGGCAATCCATACTCTCGCACTCTCACTCAGGTTTCGAGTTAAACTCCTTTCCAGCTTCTACATCTTCCAGCGGAACACGGCCGTACTTGCCCCCATCCTTGGGACTTGGCTGAGATTCGACGTGTTTCACCCACGTGTAGTAAATGGATCCTAGAAGAATGATTGCAATAGAGGAGGCACGGCCACTGTAGAAAGAAAATGTAAATCACAGATCTTGCCAACAAAAAAAAGCACGCAGCCCGCAACAAGCGGAAGCGAGAGAAAGACAGTCACGTGATGCGATGAAGGCGGAAAACACGCACCCCGAGATGATGTCCCCAAATAACCACATTCCTAACAAGGATGCTGCTACGCCTCTTACTGCGGAAGACACCATGTGTGTGATGGGCGAAGTAACCTTGATGGACAACAGACTAGCAAGGCTCATCATAAAACCAAGCGCACCCTAACGAGGCATCAGTCAGCAATAGCGTAAATTACCAAAGTTGGTGTCAAGACCCACCGTGATAAAGGACCCCCAAATGAACGTCTGTAAGTCGCTCAGCTCTCCTTCCGCAGGGATAGCACCTATTCCGAAAAACAAATCCGTAATCGCAGGGACCTCGCCGGCGAATACAATGACGGGGATCATCACAACCGCGCTAAGCAGATTTGTGTACCATGACAGATTCATGGCGCTACCCTTCACTATATCCAGGCTCTTTTTGATAACCACGCTGTGCACTGCTGTGATTGCGGAACTTGTAACGCCGAAGCCAACACCAAGGAGAACCATGGGGACGGAATCAAGAAAGACGCCAACAAAGAAGCCGAGGGTGACAACGGAACAACTAAATAGAATACGGAGGGACGGGCGTGCGGAGAGGAAGAAATAGGAAGTAAGGACTGTGAAGGGGAGAACGAGACCTCGTGCGACTTGGTAGACAGATGCGTCGACATACTTGAGGGTATAGTTACTGAAACTGGTAGCAAGATGAATGAATGTCAAAACCTAGTGTTGTTGATTCATGGAAGAGTCATACCTTAATCCCACGACATTCAACCCAACGGTAGGGGCGAGCTGGATAAGAAGCTGGGTGTCCACATACAAAGGCACAACTAAGAGGCGGGTTGCGTGTGCGGCGATGAAAAGAATAACGGCAATGACAAGCTGGGCAAAGAGGAAGAAGAGCGGGGCAGCAGTTGTTTTGAGAACCCATTTATTCCTATATTTCAAGATGGACGAGTGAGCTTGGTAAACATTGGAACAAAAACTAATTACGCCATGACCATCTGCATACAAAAGAGTTAATCAACAGGAGGGTATTAAGTAGGAGGAGACGGACGCACGCATAGTGCCGCTACAAGGTAGAAGAGCACCGTGCCAATCTGCAATTAGAGTCTCTGGTCACTGAGAGGCAATGAAATCTGACGATTGGGACGTACGACGAGAAGTCTACTGCTCTGCGACTGCGGACGGGTGTCGTGCTTGTGCGACATCGCTGTACTCGAAGCGTCGGTGAGTGTAAGAGGATTATAACACTTGTTATTGGTACTGTGAATATGTGTCGTGGTAGCCTAGGAATCTTAAGTATGGGGAGTTATATCATGAACTGAAGTAAGAGCGAAAAAAACGGCGCTCGTGAGTAGGAAAATCCACGTATACGGAGTTGGCGCGGAAGCAATCAATATCGTCGCTAGCATGCCACGAGGTTTCCATGTGCACTGGCATGAACTGATCTTTTGAACACTATAGCCAGACCATGTTACGTCGCTCCTTCTCGACTTCCTGCAATATGGGTTGTCGTGCAACTCTCTACCCTGACATACAACTCTGTACATATATACTCCGCAATGCGGCCATCCTGGGCAACCCCCTTCATGTACTAGTGGCAGCACCGCTACCAGGTACCAACCCCCGACTTCCAACCTTTGAGTCAGCGGCATCATAATCAGCATTTGACGAAAGCCCCTGACCCAGGTCGTCAATCTGTTGATCCATTCGACAAGTGAGCGATTCCGGCGGCACAGGACATCCACGACCCCTCCTCTCTGCGTCCATCAACCATGCTCGATGTCGTGACCAACTTCCCGCCTCCATCTTCACCAGCTCCAGCAGCTTACTCATATCGAACGGCAGCGATGTATCTGCCTGGATGGCACCTACCACGTACGATCTGTTCGAGCTATAATTCAGCATCGAACACAACGTAACCATGATACTACCATACATCACCGTACTCTCTTTCAGAGGCTCCACGCGCCCACCTGTCTTCAATATGTCGCACATCTTATCAAGGGGTGTATGCCGGTGGTGCCATAAGTTATAAGCCCGCATGTATTGTGGACTAGGGGGCGCTGGTGCTAATGGCGCAAAATTTGGCGCACTGGCTTCTTGCGGCGCAGGTGTTATTATCGCCTTGGTATTATCCGCCCTTTGACTAGGTGAGTCGACTGGGCTAGTATACTTGGTCGGGTCAAGTTCTTTGTTGCCAGCTTTGGCCAAGTCCAGGAGCTTCAAATGTACCATAAGTGCCACATGCACATCATTCGCCGCATCTTGATGGATGTCATTAGTCGAAGTTTTCCTGCATCATGTTTGGGAGCTCACAATGCACCATCTTATCATTCAGGTCTGCCTCCCAATTACTGGTGCGCTCTTTGCTCTTCACTAAATTGCACTCGAGGTACATAGTGGTCATCTTGGCGAGACTTACTACTCGTCGCTTGTATATGCTAGAGAAAGTATCATCTGCGACATGTGCAAGTGCACCGAGCTCGACGAGTCCTCGGGCTGTGATGCCAAAATCACGATACAATTTCTCGCCATCATCTACCAGTTTGCGTCAGATGAATCACAGTTCATACCTTCAGGCTACGCACTGTGGATGTTCGCCCCTGTCTTTATGATGCTTGGCGACTCAATTACCTCCTTGCGGGATGTCAATGGACAGTATCAATGGCACTATCCAGCCGACTGAGCTTACCGCGACCCTTTCCGGAAACCCTGTCACGCAGCCAAGTATTCAGGCGCAAGCAGACCATACATGAGGAACGACGCACGTTTCATTTGGCTTACATGGATCAGTAAAATAGTCGACTTGTCGCACAGTTGCACTAGTGCTGTTCGTCGTTCCTGGGCACCAGAATTCCAGAGTATACGCCACTCGAGGTCAAATCCAAGGGGACTATCATAGCAGGTATGATCATAGTGAGTATTTGGTGCTGCTGTTGCAATGATAGTTACAGGTGGACATACCTTTTCAGTATTTGAACCAATTTGTTGGCCTCATCCTCGTAGCGCGTGTAGACAACGGCGGGCGAAGGGGCGCAGTAGTTTGTGTAGGAGTAGTTAGGCAAGTTAGGCATTGAGGAGGTTGCTTCGGCAATAGACTTGGACTTCGATATTGTAACTCGACCAAGTTTTCCTTTGTAAGATTCGGGCATCCTCCCTCCGGGACCTGGGCCTGGGCCTGAGCCTCCAGCCACTGCCATACTGGTGAGGGTCTCGTTGTCGTATACTTCTGCTTTGTTAATGTTGCCGCCCATTTGCCTCGGAGTAATTCCGCGTCTAACTTTAGTAAGGGTCTACACTCGGCGATGCGATTGGCCATGAGAAACTGACCTCGATATCCCGGTCTCCATAGTGTTTGTATGGTTTAGGGATTTCTTCAGTACCTTAGCGGGTCGCAGCGCAACACATTCTGTACTTCTCAGTTTCTCGTCAAGATTTGCCGCCTTGTTATTCGATTTAGCCAGTGCAGAAGTAAGGGCGACTTTACGTCTGGACTGCTCCAAAAAGAATGGGTGGATTCTATGTGTCGACAGATTGAACTCAAGGCATAGAACAAGCCATAAGACGCGTACGGCTTGGGCTGCTTCTCACTTAAGTTCTTTGTACCCTTCAATATCTTCTGTGCGAACAGGTTACCCTCGAAAATTTCGACTGAACTATCAGAATCTACTGTGTCGTTAAGATCGCCAAACGCGTTCTGTGGCCATGAAGTGTGTTCGGAATTGGTGACCTCTGATTTGGTACGTTTTCGAGTGGGTGATTGGAGGATACCTTGACGAGAGACTACCCTTGTACTAGAAAAGACACAGTTCTTTGTCGCCATTCTAGTAAGCAGTAGCTGGTGCAACGCCAAGTTGAATTTCGATCAGAACGCGTCTCGCGCCCTGTCACGTGATGGGAAATGATGGCCAAATATACATACACGCCATCATTTGATGATTTCATTGATAAGTTTATGGTTTTGGGTCGAAGTATATGTATATCCAGGCTTGATCTAGGCGTACAATAGCGTTGGTTCTTTATTTAACGCAACAGGCGACGAATCAGAGGACGGTTTGCGGTACAGAAGTAGAAAGAACCCGCATATCTGATTTACGTAAAAAGCTTCGATATTTTTTATCATTTGATCACGAGTGACCCTGAGGGGTACATTTTTGACTTAAATTCTCCGCATTATTTATCTTTTTCAACGAGCACCTAGATTCATTCGAACAGGTGAATTATCGGTGCAATCGAACGTGGGATAGCACTTATTGACCTTCTAGCAGCTTGTTCCGTTTGACTCGGAGTTGCGCATAGTACTGACAACAACCAAGTCGGAGCAATGGCGCACTTATCTCAGTTATCTGGGACACCATCGTCCCTTCCCCAAGACTATGCCATTCTATCTCGTTTTGCTGCTCCCCTTTCAGGAGAAACGCAGGAAGAGCCTAATACCTCTCATACCAGGAACGACCAGGAAGAATGCGACGAAGAGGATGCTTTGCTTGCAACACGGAAACAAGTCAGGCGCACTAGCTTTCCTTCGTCGTATATCGTTCCGCCACAACCGTCCATGAATATCATTCCTACAGCACCAAGTGTGCTTCAGCCAACTGAGAATACACCCCTCCTGGCTCCATTGATGCCGCGCATCCGAGAGAACGTGGACTTTCCTTGTGATGGACGTGAACCCAGTACCGTTCAAATGTACTGGGAAGAATTATGTATCTTGTTCAAATACTCCTTGCCTGTCTTTGGGTGAGTTCACATATCAAGTTTATTCCCAGTTGAACCAAACCCTTTTGTTAGCACGCATGTCTTTGAGCACAGCATGATAATGTCGTCCGTGGTCTCCATAGGTCATATTTCAACCGTCGCTCTTGCTGCTGCAACTATAGGGTTCATGACTGCTAACGTCACTGGTCTGAGCATCATTCATGGTCTTGTTTCAACCTTGGACACAATGCTCCCTGGGGCTTGGACTTCTGATCAACCGCATCTTGTTGGACTTTGGACGCAGCGCATGAGTGAGCATGATTGTTTATTTGATGCTCGTTACTCACCATTTACTATTAAAAGCGATTGTCGTGGCTGTCGCACTCATAGTACGTCGTCGAATCCTGTCGATCGTGTTTTCACTGAATCACCGGGCTATCAGCCTATGTTTGCTATTTGGTTCAATGCAGAACCTATCCTGCTTTTACTGAAGCAGGAGCCAGAGGTTGCGCGACTTGCTGGTATCTACTTGAAATGGGCCTCGTTAGGTCTGCCGGCCTATGCGTTCAATTGTATTTCCCGGTGAGCTTGGCTTTCTTGACTCATAAATCATCGTCCTGATTGACATCGTCAGCCGATATTTCCAATCCCAAGGTGTGTAACGCTGTTCTGACCTGTGGTTCGACGCTTACCATCAATACTCGTCAAGGTCTCTTCGCTGCGCCGACTCGCATCATCATGGCGGTAGCACCTATTAACGTGCTTTTGAATTATCTGCTGGGTGTGTTTTGATACTCGGGCTTGATCATTTCACACGCTTATGTATTCACCGTAGTATGGGGTCCAGAACCAATCAGGTTGGGTTTCATCGGCGCCCCGATAGCGACATCGGTTTCCTACAATCTTGTGTCAATATCCTCTGTCATCTACGGCGTTTTCTTTGTTGAGAAGACCGCCTGGCATCCGCTGTCAAGGCGATCCTTTACCTCGTTAGGTTTTCTTGTCCAGCTTGGGTTAGGTGGCGTTGGTGAGTGGCCGAGATAATATCGCACGTTCCCAAGCTCATCCGAAACTACTCATCATAGGTCAGGTTGCTTCAGAGTGGTGGTCGTGGGAGCTAATCGGGCGTGCGTATATTTCCCTGTTGTTCGTTGTCTGGAGGAAACATACTGAATTTCAATTTTACAGTTGCTGCTAGCCTGTAAGTGTTACGTTCCAGT
>QLOO01006319.1:0-12588 GCA_003313855.1 Suillus sp. MG131
ACTCCGCCCTTGTACTGGCTGTAGTCCTTGTTTGAGCCTGCATCACCACGTGAATGCATCAAAATGATAGGAATAGCGAGTTTTCGGGCCACCTCTCGCATTTTCAAGAGGTGCTTTACTGAAGTTTGCGTAAGGGGGTACTCAGGACCGGTGAAGGAATACACATCATTGATGCAGTTTGCACCAGCCAGAACAGCAGCTTCCGCGACCTCCCAACGGAATGTATCAATTGAAATAAGAGCAGAACTGACGTCTTGATCTTCATGTGACCGTATGGCCTGAATGATAGGCACTACACGTTGGCACTCCTCTTCAGGTGAAACAAATCCTGCTCCCGGACGAGTCGAATACCCCCCTATATCGATGATATCGGCACCTGCTCGTACGGATGTCGTAGAATAAGTCAGAGCGGCTGACAATGTATTATTGACAGAACCATCCGAGAATGAATCTGGAGTCGCATTCAAGGTGGCCATCAGCCTCACTTTCGTTGGTCGCTGGATGTCATTTGAGCAATGGGTGCTCCAGTACCTTCCCATAGAAGGTACCTGATGGAACCCCGGAAGTTGTTGTGCTTCTGCGATCGGATAATCGGCGAAAGGGGTGACTTTGAGCATTGGGAAGTCAACGTTCGACTGACTGATAACGCCATCCAAAAGCGTGCGTATTGATTTCTTATAAACTGGATGCATGAATTCCGGGATCATGCTGATGTTCCAAATTTAGATATCGCCAATAACCAAAGCTGTTACACACACTCAGCTAGAGGGCGTAAAACAAACTCTCGTTCTGCCATGCGTGGATGTGGCACGACAAGTTCATCGGCCAGACCATCAAGGGTCTCTCTCAGATCTTCAGCACGAGTATCAATGATCTCGTTGTCGTATAATATAATATCCAAGTCAACCGCACGCGGTCCATTCTGGATAGAAGGTACCCTTCCCACTGTCGTTTCAATTCTTTTAAGTAATCTCAGTAATATCCGCGGCTCCATGTCTGTCTCGACCTAAAGGGCCCACGATTAAGTAACAGACTGTTATTGAATGGACGAACTCACCAAGCACGCACAATTTGCAAATCTCGGTTGGTTTGTAACGTACATAGGCGCGGTTTCATACATAAAGCTCGTGTCAACGACAGATACGGCATCAGCAGCCACACTGGCCGACAACTGATTAGGTTGCTCAATCAAGCGCAAAGCGGTTTCGATGTTGGCGAATCGATCGCCAAGGTTCGAGCCCAGTGCTATTGCTACTGTGTGCTTCGCCGTCGATGGAGAAACATTCCGAATTACGGACGCTAGGAGGGCAGCCATAAATAAAAGACGCTGAAGAGAAAAGCAATACGGTACTTGCTGTATGAGAACTCGAGTGCCACTGGTTGGCGGCATGATTATGTAATCCTAATTTCCGAGCTGAGAACCACGACTTTGAGGTTGCACTTGCACTATTTTCCCCGGGCTCACAAACATGACACAAAAAGAAAATCCATACCTTGCCCATCGACATCCCACTGAGCGAGCTGTCTCAAGCGCAAGCACCCCCAATGGTGCCAGCGCTTCCTCGAGAGAGCCTCTCTATGGTTTTATTCCTCGAATGGTCAATGCAGATCAAGTTCGCCAGGCATTGGTATGTCCTTTCAATTCTTAGGAGAGCTACGTCGAGGCTGGCTGACTGACTTGGGAATTCGTTCAGGAACATGATTTAAATCCGTTCACAAAGCAGCCCCATACTGCACAATACAAAAAGATTCTCGAAGCTCGCAAAAAGCTCCCTGTGTTTGCACAGATGACTGAGTTTTACAAAATAGTGAGCATCGTACTATCCTACTTCGTTCACCTCAACTTACGTTTACAGTTCAACAAACACCAAATCATTGTCATGGTCGGCGAGACCGGCTCAGGCAAGACCACGCAGTAAGTTGGCAACTCCAAGACAAATATTCTCCCTTGTCATTTTTGAACAGTCGCTTATAGACTCTTTTTGTCACTGATAGAATACCCCAGTTCGTCGCCTACTCTGATCTTCCGCATACCAAGAACAAAATGGTGGCATGTACTCAGCCCCGCAGAGTCGCTGCCATGTCTGTTGCTAAACGTGTAGCGGATGAGATGGACGGTCAGTTTTTTTTGCTTCGTGCTCTGATCATATTCTGAGTTCCCTTCTTTTCCTAGTCCAACTCGGTCGACAGGTTGGTTACTCGATACGTTTTGAAGATATGACCGAGCATGGCACCACCTTTCTCAAATACATGACCGATGGAATGCTCCTCCGTGAAGCCATGAATGACCCTGACCTCACCCGCTACTCCACTATCATCCTCGACGAAGCTCACGAACGTACACTCGCTACCGACATCCTCATGGGCATTCTCAAAGGCCTCGCCAAACGCCGTTCAGACCTCAAACTCATTATTATGTCCGCCACTCTAGATGCCCTTAAGTTCCAGAAGTATTTCGCTGTCTCTGGTGACGGCCCTGCCCCGCTCTTCAAGGTCCCAGGTCGTACCCACCCCGTCGAGGTGTTTTACACCCAGGAACCGGAGCCGGACTATGTCGAAGCGGCTATCCGCACGGTGCTCATGATCCATCGTGCCGAGGAGCCGGGAGATATCCTATTGTTCCTCACAGGTGAAGAGGAAATAGAGGATGCGTGCCGGAAGATCAAGCTTGAGGCAGATGACCTTATCAACTCTGACCCCGAGTCCGTAGGCCCCCTCATATGCATCCCACTGTACTCGTCGCTACCGCCGCAACAGCAGCAGCGCATCTTCGACCCGCCACCGAAATCAAGCAGTCCGGACGGCCCCCCGGGTCGTAAGGTTGTAATCAGCACGAACATTGCGGAGACGTCGCTGACAATCGATGGGATCGTGTACGTCGTCGATCCAGGGTTTTCCAAGCAAACAGTGTATAACCCGCGCATCCGCGTGGAAAGCTTACTCGTGAGTCCGATATCCAAAGCATCGGCACAGCAGCGTGCAGGACGGGCCGGAAGAACAAGGCCGGGCAAATGCTTTAGGTTGTACACGGAGAAGGACTTTATGTCGGAGCTTGAGGAACAGACGCACCCAGAAATTTTGAGGAGTAATTTGGCGAATACGGTGCTGGAGCTTGTCAAGGCGGGGATTAAGGTGAGCGTGACGTGGGGGTGAGTGTTTATTGAGATAGGCTGATGCGTGTGTAGGATCTTGTCAAGTTTGACTACGTGGATGCCCCGGCGCCAGAGACATTAATGAGAGCACTGGAATTGTTGAATTACCTCGCTGCGTTGGACGATGATGGGAACCTCACGGCATTAGGGAGTATCATGGCTGAATTCCCTCTGGATCCACAGGTAGGCGATTATTCTGATGGCAGGGTTGTTCCTCGCGGTTCTGACGCACTCTCCTAGCTCTCGAAGATGCTGATTGCCAGCCCAGAGTTCAAGTGTAGCAACGAGATCTTGACGATCACCGCGATGTTGTCAGGTGCGCACTCAGTCTTGAGGTTTACTCTCATCTGACCCGCTTGCAGTACCAAATGTATGGTTGCGTCCGAATAACCAGCGAAAGGAGGCAGATGCCGCAAAAGCGATGCTCACCGTCCCTGATGGTGACCATCTAACTCTTCTCAACGTGTACAACAACTACACCCAAAGTAAGTTATCCTCTTACACGCACGCACGCATACTCATATCTGCCCCCAGATCAATACGACAAAAACTGGACCTGGAACAACTACCTCTCCGCTCGGGCGCTAATGCAAGCAGATAACGTGCGCGAGCAGCTGAAGCGGACGATGGAGCGGTTTGAGGTGGAACTCATCAGCTTGCAAGATCAGAAGAAGATGTATATGGCGATTAGGCGAGCGTTGTGTTGTGGGTTTTTCATGCAAGTTGCACATAAAGAGGGAGATAAGGGGAACTATACGACCTTGAAAGATAATCAGGTGCGTTATGATGGTTTTGGGTGAGTTTGACATGCTGATGGTTCTTATTTTGTGGTAGGTCGTGACGCTGCATCCATCATGCGGGCTGGATACGCAGCCGGAATGGGTGATCTTCAATGAATTCGTGCTTACGACGAGACCTTATATACGGACTGTTACGGATGTGCGACCAGATTGGTACGTTCTCCGACATCTTATCTCTGTGAATTTGCATTGACGTTCCGTCAGGCTCCTCGAAAATGCGCCTTTGTATTTTGATCTAAAGAATTGGCCAGACAGCGAGGCGAAGCGCGCATTGCAGAGGACTCTGAAAAAGCAGGCGGGAAAGTTCGGGGCGCGGTTTGACCAGGTGGATACGTCAAAACAGGAAGGTTCGACAAAGAAGAGGAAGAAACAGCAGGGGTAGGATAGGTACTATAGGGTTCGCTTTTATGTGTTATGCGTCCTCTTGTGTTATTTTCTTCGATCTAGAATGTATATGCGTTACCTCTGAGATTTGAAGCTTGAAGGACTCTAATCTGCAGGTGCCCTCCGTAGTTTAGCATTTCAACTGTGTTTGGACCAATATTGCATTAGACTGCATGTATTCCGCTGGACAGGATCTCTACTTGACGACCAAGAGTAAATGTATTCCTATCGTGTCTAGGATAAACTGTTGGCTGGTGCACGAGCCTGGAATGTGGAGACGTTCATGTGTAGAACTTCCTGTTCTCATTCGGCCCAAACAAGTCTCTTCTGATCTCGGGAAGCATCTACAAAAGTATGTTAAACGGGAATGGACTAACATCAAGTGAGACCTACCTTATCCTCTAGAAGTCTCAGTCGCTCGTCCAACGTGTTGTCAATGATAATTCGTCGCGAGCTGCTCACAAGCTTGACGCCGCCCGCACTAAAATGGGTTTGTTGAGAGAATGGCACCCCAAGGAAGTCGATCGACTTACCAATCTTTGCTCAAAGTCGCCTCCAACTCAAATGACACCTCACGCCCGCTGATCTGAGCATATGAATCTGCGGCTGCTTCTCCTGCTTTTTGCATGATATCGGCATCCTGTTCACGAACATGCAATGTGACCTTTGTCTCCATGAGCTGGAGAAAGCCTTGCACGACAGCGCCTTCGAGGAACTGGGAGTAACGCCCTTCGTCTTCGGCGAATGTCAGAATCGAAGTCCGAGCAATAGAGAAAAGTTCCTGCAGTTGCTCCTCCCGACACTGTAGAAGCTTCAATCGCGATTTGTTAGTCAAGTTAGACTGTGCGCTGAATAACACTAGGCGATTAGTATGACATCCAAATGTCAGGCAAGTGTGCACCATACATCTTCTGTGCGACCTCAGCACCCTTGCGCTTCTTCTCGAATTGTGCATCAATAGCCTGTTGTTCTTGCTTCACGAGTTTTGCCTTTCGAGACAGACAGACATTGGGCATTGAGGACTACGAAGTGGAGCAATGCTGCATACCTTCTCGATAGCAAACTCCTCATCCGCTTTCACTTTGATCTCACGAGCTTTCTCCAGGGCCTCCTGCTTGATAAAAGCAACCTATGTACACGAGCTATGATGTTAGATCCGCTTGTATTTCGACCGAGGAAGGGCTGGGCATTGGCATCATATATATGCGAGACCATGCACAGACGTACCATCTTATTCATCTCGCTCACGACCTCCTCATCATTCATCGGTCGTGGAGGCATCTTGCAAGTATAAACTTATAGGATGGACCGTGCTGACTGGAAAGTGACAGAGCTGCGTACTAGTACTCTGCAGTGCAAGCCAAGTAGTAATTCGTCGCCTAATGAGGAAAGTCGACCATGCGGCAAAATCCGCAAACCCAAAAGTTTCTGTCTTGCTCATTATCAAAGACGTCCTTGAAACAGAAAAACTATGGCTCATCAACGCGTTGCGCTGTGGGCTGCCGAGCCAGATCTTGACGATGACATTAACGAAGCAGATGTCGACATCCCCCTCCCGATGCCCTCGTCAACCAATGAAATGTACGATGACCCAAATCTTCAGCTCGATGAAGGCTCCTTGCAAGCAATGCAACAGCACATCGCGCAGCAAGCTGCATTTGCGCAAATCCCAGACGTCGTAAAGCGTGTGAGTGTTATACTGTTTAGTTAATGATCTCATGTTCAGTAACTCGTAGTTTATCGTCCATTTTCACCAAGCCGTCTTGGACAATAACCTCCAGGAGATAACTATCGCTTATGAGTCAGGCTGGACTCGCCTCACCGAAAAGTACTATGCAAAAACGGAGTGGCCAGAAGCAGAGACCATTGCACCATTGGTCAACGACGATCAAATCTTCCTCATCTTGTATCGTGAACTATACTACCGACATGTGTACTCAAGGCTTCAACCCAACGTGGACGACCGGTTCCACTCGTATGAGAATAGTTGCGAGCTATTCAACTACCTCCTTAGTACGTGCCTAAGTTGCATTCTGACAACTCTTGCTGAGATTTGGTAGACTCCGACGGTCCCGTGCCTTTATCCCTTCCTGCAAACTGGTTATGGGATATTATTGACGAGTTCATCTATCAGTTCCAATCATTCGCTCTTTTCCGTTCGCGTCCTGCGTCAAAAACCGATGATGAACTTACCATGCTCGGCTCAGAAGGCGGTGCCCAAGCTTGGAGTTCGTATTCCGTGCTTAACGTCTTGTATTCCCTTATCCAAAAGAGTCGCGCGAATGAGTGGCTCAAAGCACGTGCAGAGGGGAAAAGCGAAGAGGAAATAGAGTATGTCAATTCACTTTAAAGTCTGCTTGAACTGACCGATTTTTTTGTTAGAGAAATAGTTGGCGAATACGGAACGAAGCCTTTGTATCGCATGCTTGGATATTTCTCCATAATCGGCCTTTTGCGTGTGCATGTTCTCCTTGGTGATTTCACGCTTGCCTTGAAGGTCATGGAAAACGTCGGGCTCAGTCAAAAGGCTCCCTTCACCGCGCCTACAGCTGTACATGTCTCTACCGCCTATCATGCTGGTATATGTTACTTCATGCTGCGAAGAATTCCTGATGCTGCTCGTGTTTTCACTGGCGTTCTTAACTGGGTGATGCGCGCGCGGCAATATCACACTCGCAGTTACCAATATGATCAGGTGGGGGCTCTCATGTGTTTACGTTTTCCTTGTTTATGCTCCCTCTTTGTTAGATCAACAAAACAGCAGATCGGATGTATGCTTTGCTGGCGCTGTGCTATGTACTTGCGCCGACCAGGCTTGATGACAATGTAATGAATATTGTGCGCGAGCGATATGGCGATCAAATTGGGCGTATGGGCCGAGGGTATGTGTCTGACACTACCATCCAAGTGTGGTCACTCAATAATTTTACAATTCATTTAGCGAGGAAGGTCTATCGACGTTTGAAGAGCTGTTTTTGTATGCCTGTCCCAAATTCATCTGTGCCAACTCCCCGCCATATGATGACCCTGCTGCGCTCGCTTCGATGCTCATCCCACCAACACCAACCTCCCCATCCTCGCAGAACCCTAGCGTAGTCCTTGGTGATCCGACCCAGCGACACCTCCGGGCCGCCTCGTCTCATTTCATGTCACTTACACCAGTCTCGAGCCTCAAGAGTCTCCTGAAGCTCTACACGAGCCTTGATGCACAGAAGCTTACGGGCTTCCTGGATACATCGGCTGCTGGCGTCGATGAAGAGGAGGTATTGAGTTGGATGATGGTCATGAAAAACGCTGGACGATGTGTTGGTCGCGTGAATACTGGCGGTACTGCTACGAATGGCGAGAAGGACAACGATGAAGTATCAAGACCTTCTGAGAGTTTACTTAGTGGCGAGTGGATGTCCATAAGCGACTTGAACTTCGTAATAGATCAGGTTCGTTATCTTCTTCATCCCATTCACTTCGAAGAGCTCACACAATCATCTAGAATATGGTCCACATCGCTGAGTCAACGGTTGGCCGGCGATACGCAGGGTGGTTTATCCGTAACTCGGAACATGCAGCGCGTGTGCTTGACGGCATTAAGGCATCACCATTGCCACCACGTGCAATCCCTGCCCAGGTTCAGAAAAAGAGTGTTGATGGGCCAAAGGGAGAGGGCGCACCGAGGACGACTGGACAGAAGGTTGCATGGGGTGGGGTCAAAGTTGCATAATAGACTATGTTACCCCGTTATGTATTTGCTGTGAATCTAAGGATTATTTGCAAAGCCCAACAACTACAAGAATACCGGGTGTACTTGCATGCTGTAGTCATACAAGACGAGCAGGAAAATAGCACAAAAATTAGAAATATTTTGCATTAAGAGGGAATCGAACCCCCGGCGGGTCGATGGCAACGACCCAGGTTACCACTACCCCATTAATGCTATGTCGATCATGAACGATCCTTATCCCACTATGATGAATGCAGCTAAAAATAGCACACTCCCATCAATGTGACCTCGCACCCGGACCTTTCACATAGATCTCCAACTAGTCCAAATTCACCGTAGGACTACTACGCAAATAGATCATTTTCCTGGTCGGGCCTCCAAAAGAGTCGCCCACTTTTAGGGTGCTTACCCTTAGTCTCATGTGCATTGCCCTCTCGCTTTCCTATCAGTAGGAAAGGAATAAACATCTGGAAGAATCTCAGCTGTTCATTCACTTCGCAAGCTTAGAAGTGACCAACAAAGATGGAGGTCTTTCAGGTCCTTGGAAACACCCTCTGGGCCTGTCTCCTCCAAGCTTCTACGACTCTCCATGGAATCCTCCCATACTCAGTCCGAGAACGCTTGCTGAGCGCTTTGGGCATTGTAACATATGTCTCCTTGATCCCTTCCGCGCCTCCTGGCTTTCCGAGTTCTGGTAATGGTCTTTGGTATACTACACCTGGGACAATATGGGTTCAAGAATTTTTACCCATTGGCAATGGGTATTTGGGTGGTGAGTAATACATACTTACTTGTGGTGATCATTAATTGATATTCAAATGTGCATAGCGATGTTACCTGGTGGTACTAACCAAGAGGTCACACAACTCAACATCGAGTCCCTGTGGTCGGGAGGTCCCTTCCAGGATCCCGTGCGTGTCCCACTTTGAAAGTCTTCCGATGTGCAGGATCTAAACGTACTAACCATTCACATAGTCGTACAATGGGGGCAATCACCCGCCTTCCCAGCAGGCCAAAATAGCCAGTAAAATGCAGAACATTCGCGAAGCTATTTTTTCTAGCCCTACAGGAACAATTGACAGTATGTATCCAAGTTTTTAGTGTAGTTGCGCAGTATCCCTCGTTTCTCATTTCTGCCATGAAGATATCGATGAGATTATGACACCTGGTGACACATATGGTAGGTAGACATAGTTTTCTTGGGCGAATTTTCGCACGCCTGCTATCTATACTCACTGTTTTCAACGGACGCATTTTCAAAGGTTCATACTCCAGTGCGGGACACTTGGTCGCAACATTAGATTCCACTGGGTCGGTTTCGAAGTATGCACGGTGGTTGGACCTAGATGAAGCGGTGTCTCGTACTACTTGGTCTGATGGCAGCACTACTTTTCTCCGGTTTGGCCTTCCTTGCCTGTGTCAAGTTGCTGTCTGACCACTATACTCAGGGAATCCTTCTGCTCCCACCCTCTTAAAGCATGTGTGCAATACCTGAACAGTACGACTTCTCACGTCCTTCCGGCTGTGACTTATGCCTACACTATTGCCGGGATCGATGGCCTCCCAGCTCCGAATGTTACCTGTTCGGATGACAGAACACTGAGTATTAGGAACTACGTCTCTATCCCCGGTATGCTTTATGAGATTCTCGCGCAGGCACAGGCTCCTGGCGGGTTGGTCTCGTGTTCTGCAGTATCTGGGGCTTCTCCACCTAATGCTACTTTGACTGTCCTTGGTGCATCTGAGGTATGGATCAGCTGGGTCGGAGGAACGAACTACGACATGGCTGCTGGAAACGCAGCTGCCAATTACTCCTTTCAAGGACCAGATCCGCACAACAATCTTATCGCGTTACTTTCGTCCGCTAATCGTACATCTTACGCTGAGATACTGAATGGGCATATTAAAGACTATACCTCCCTCGTTACCCCCTTCTCACTTTCCTTGGGACAGACTCCGGATCTCAATACTCCCACTGATCAAATTCTTGCTGGATACCGGACTTCTGTTGGGGACGCTTATTTGGAATGGGTTCTGTTCAACTATGGAAGGTATCTCCTAGCCAGCAGCGCTAGAGGCATTTTGCCTGCAAATTTACAGGGTTTATGGGCTGATGGGTATTCAAACCCTTGGGGCGCTGGTGACTGATTTGATACATAGTTTAACCGCGATTCTGACCAGCTAATAACAGATTATCGTAAGCACCTTGCTTTCATAGTAGAAGGTATCCTTATTTCACGACCAGACTCCAATATCAACATCCAAATGAATTATTGGGCCGCCGAACTGTCTAATCTAGATGTGACTCAGTCGCTCTTTGACTACATTGAGGTAGTCGATATACCTGACACTTGGCTGAAGTTGACCCCCTTTTTTCTGCAGAAAACGTGGGGACCTCGCGGCGCGTACACTGCTCAGGTTCTGTACAACATTAGTGAAGGATTTGTGACACACGGTGAAATGAATGTGCGTTTGCGGAAAACTTGTTCTAGTATTAAATGTACGAGCTTTCTTAACAGATCTTTGGTCATACTGGTATGAAGCTTGGCGGGAACTCTGCTCAATGGGCCAATTATCCAGGTACGATGGCTCTTCTTAGTGTTCTTACCGAATGAGCGCCTATATTTATGCCCTCAGAATCTAATGCTTGGATGGTACGTATTCTCTGTTGGTTCTGCAGCGGGCTCCGCTCAGCCAATTCCATTATAGATGATACATGCATGGGATCATTTTGACCACACCAATGATGTACAATGGTGGAAGACACAAGGATGGCCGCTAGTCAAGGTGCTGCACTATGAGACTTTTTGGAAGTCACGTTTAGCTGAATTTTGCACAGTCTGTTGCCAGCTTTCATCTAGAGAAGCTCATCGAGGACTTGCACTTCAACGATTCGACCCTTGTTACCGCACCTTGCAATTCACCAGAACAGGTCCCTATTACTCTCGGTCAGCTAGACTCTGAAAAGTTTTGTATATTGCTGACCATTGCGACAGGTTGCGCACATGCTCAACAGTTGATCTGGCAGCTCTTCAATACAATCGAGAACGGTTTCGAGGCAGCTGGTGATACAGACACTGCATTTTTAGATGGTGGGAAACTTGTCATTCGTCATGCCTTTTGCTTATGGGATGCACAGCGGTCATTTCTAAACGGCAACAGATGGACAAAGGATTGCGTGTTGGACGATGGGGTCAACTGCAAGGTTGCTATCTTATCCTCCGTGCATTCATGATATATTAATGTTATCTTCAGAGTGGAAAGTCGACATGGATATGCCAGACGACACTCACAGACATCTCAGTCATCTGATTGGCGTAGGCCTTTGTTTCACAACTACCATCTCGAGCTTATAACCCTCACTAGTTGTACCCCGGTTATGCGATAGCATCGTATTCCCCTGAGTTACAGGGTGGTCTTTTCGTCAACGGGACCTTCATGCATTATACCAAAGAGCAAATTTTGAACGCTGCGGAAACTAGTTTATTCCATAGAGGCATTGGAAGAGGCCCTGACGCGGATGCAGGATGGGAGAAAGTTTGGAGGGCTGCGGCGTGGGCGCAGCTTGCCAATGAGACTGAATTTTACAAAGAGCTTACAGTAAGAACTGGCGGTTATCTCATGTCGCAAATGCTGATTCAATGCAGCACACCATCGAAACCAATTTTGCGCCTAATCTCTTTTCCTTGTACACGTCTGATGGGATCTTCCAGATCGATGCAAATTTAGGATATCCTGCCGCTGTTTTGGTAAGATGGTGTCATTTTATCTGGGAAATTTCCAGCTGAATTAAAATTGATAGAATGCACTGGTACAAGCCCCTGACATTGCGAACATCAACGTCCCACTCCAGGTCATGCTTCTACCTGCTCTTCCTCTCACATGGTCGACTGGCGAAATGAAGGGGGCGCGCATACGTGGGGGAATCACGCTAGACTTTGCGTGGAATGATGGCAGGCCAACGACAGCAACCTTGACCGTCGATCAGAACATTGCAGGTAGGGAGAGAGATGTGATAGTGAATTATGGTGGGCAGGTTGTAGCACAGTTTAGGAGCAATGGGGGATATAGCCAAACCATTTCTTCATTTTAAGAACCATCAGGATTTGTTGTGCACTATTATTCTAATGACATACGTCATCAATCATTTCATCGCATTAATGGGGTAGTGGTAACCTGGGTCGTTGCCATCGACCCGCCGGGGGTTCGATTCCCTCTTAATGCATTAAGATTTTTTTGGTGTTTGTTTACACACGTGTTGAGTACCTACATTTTACATCATCCGCTGGCACCATCATAATACTCATCCACATGCTCAACATTTGCAGCTAGCACTTGTTCTATGGCCCTGCGCGTTGTGCAAAGCAAAAACTATTTGTGTAGCTTCACCTTAACACAACGGATTCTACGCAACATTCCCCAGCATAAGCCTGAATCTTGTAGGTCATATTACTTGTCTAGAACTCATTTTCAGTACTCATGGCTTCACTATTGTTTCCGCTGCAGTCGCCTCCTTCCCACGATCACAGAATGC
>QLOO01006322.1:0-10736 GCA_003313855.1 Suillus sp. MG131
CAGTTATCTAAACTGTCAGGATTGCGATGTAACGTGACAGGACCGATGAAATCGGAGATGAGGAGGAGGGCCTGCGCATGTGGGTGACTTCAAGTACGGGCCCGAGAACTGTGCATCCCGAATACTCACGTCATAATTTGAGCCGTCATCGTGGGGATGATCATCTCCCAGGTTACCAACGAGGCCAGTGATGTATTCGGGTGCAGGTGATATGACTGTGCACGAAGATGGCATTGTGGTTGATGTTGGCGTGAGTGGCCCACGAGGGCTGGAGCTGCCTACAGTGATGCTGTCACTGTCAGTATCGTCCTCGAGGTAGTCGATGGGGAGAGGCGATGGAGTACGCGCAGGTGGAGTACGGTCAGGTATCATGGGCGTGTTGTCCGGGAGAGGGGGTGTGCGATTTGGCAACGGGGGTGTATGAGTGGGGAGTGGAGGGGTATGACTGGCACTAGAGGGGCTAGCTTGATCCAAGCTGTCGTCGTCCAAATTGATCAACAGGCCCTCGGGCACATGCAGGTTTTTGGGAATAGCTCTGGGGTGGTGCAAGACTGTAATAGTGGTAGGAGTCTTCGAATCCGGTGTCTGGCCTACAAGCCATGTAAGAGAGGGCGATGTGGATGGGGTCTGGGGTAGAGGACGGCCAGCATAGTGACGCCGAGGTGATGCAGGCGCAGGGCTATACGGAGGGGTATGTGACTCTGGGGGCGGAGTAGGCGGTCCCGAGGGGAAGATTGCACTATACGCAGGTGCACTTCGCATCTCCAACTCGCGCGACAAGGACCGTCCACGATGAATGAGGATCTCCTCGCGGCGGGCTGGAGTCCGACGACGTGAGACTCGCTCTGTCGCAGACCTGGTTGGCAACGAGTTATTTGGCGCTGGAATGGGTGTAGCAGGCGTCATATTGTAGTCAATGTAGGTCACCTCTGATGCCGATGTCGGAGAAGCTCTGGCATGTGTGCGGGAAGTCTTTGGAAGCTCTGGCTGAGTAACAGCGCGGGGGGTCGAATGTGAACGAACATGCTCATGCTGAACTTGATGAGTTCCTAAGTTCATCTGCGAGAAGGAAGTAAGCGCCCTTCCCACTGAAGGTTGAGTTAAGGATAGGGATGACAGGGTCGGTGAGTCCCTCAACGTTATCCCACGGGTAGGGAGACGAGATCTCTCCAATTCCTCGCAAACACCAAGATCCTGCTGAGAGAAGGATGGGAGTGTCCTTCCGACTGTGGCCAACGACAAACTCGAGGAGCTAAAGAGGGAAGTGGAAGACGAAGAAATTGGGGACACTGGGGCGCTCGACGCGCATGTGTGATCACTGCGCAAGCTGGAATTCGTGCGCCTCCGAACATGCCGATTTACAAATGGAGGAGAAGCCGGACGTTGAGGACGATCTTCAGCCGGAAGTATAGTCCGAATGCTAGGACAGTATGGGTGTCGATTTGTATTTGAGCTACGGGTATCTTGTGTAAAGACATCGGGATAAGGCCACGTCTCCGCAAAGCCTGAGTTTAGTGCAGGAGCCGGGCTTGGGGGACTAGGGTGAGCGGGGGAGTCTTCCAACGAGGAGTGAGAGGAATCGGTGCGATCCAAGACTTCCCAGTCCTCTAAGGGTTCAGCACCTGCGCGCTCTTTCTGCTTGCGATGAAAGAGCTTTCGAGAAAAGTGGTGATCTCCGTGACCATGAAGTGCGGAGGGTGAAGATAGATTGAGGAGTGAAGGTGTGCTCTTGAAGAATGGACTGGGGTTACGCAACAGTGAGATGACAGATGATGAGGGTTGTGGTGACTGAGACCTATGGAATATCCTTGATGGAGAAAGGGGAAGGCTGGGCAGGGGTAGCTTGTGTTTAGGCGTAACAGGAGAAGATGCATCAGATGCCTGCACGCTGCGGTCGTCAGGATATGGATCTTGATCCTCAGGAATCCTGAGTGACAATCGAGAGTTCGCGAAACGGGACTGAGAAGTAGGGCTCCGTTTTGGAGCCTGACTAAACAATCGGGTCCGCTGCGACACGGCTGGACCATGTGATTCCACCGACCGCTGATGGTGCCTCGTCACCCTTTCCTCGAGAGGAACTCCACGTTGTCGATCTATTTCCCATCTCTGAGGTGGATCTACGTCCACGAGCTCTATGCTTGATTCATCATCATCAAGTAGAGCCTTCTGTTGTACTGGCACCGGGAAGGCGCAAGACCCTGATGAAAGATTGGGTGCATGCGCAAGCGTGGGACTCGTGGGGGTATGCAAGGGCATCATCAAAGGCGACAACACAGGTGCAGGTATTGACATCGATAAAGGAGTCGCTGTAACTGCGGATATCGGTGGATCTGTATGCATAATGACGTTATCATGCGTAGCTGAGGGCTGTGTAGAGCCCGAAGAGGACGTGCGATTTGCGACAGGTAGATGTTCTGGGTGAATATGAACCCCAGCCACGAATGTAGATGAAGCAAGCGCAGATGAAGCGAGACTGGAAAGGGTAGGACTGGTCGCTACCTCGTAAGTTGGAGGCGGTGGATAATCCGAAGTATCTAGCCGATCAGTTGGGATATTCAATTCTGTGACCTCGAGAAATTTGATTTAATCTCACCTCCATCTTCCCGGACTCTTGCTTGTCTGCGACGGGCACTGGCGCCGCTGCGGGTATCTCTAAAAGAGTAGCCAAGGTTAAAGCGGATTTCTTCGCGTTGGCGTTCGTCTCTGTCTGTTTTCTTGGGCTCTTTCGTTTTACCGCGGATCTTACCAGTCGTAGCTTGTCGACTGGGCTGAGCGGTATCTAGAGCCTGATGCGGGTCGACCTGGGCGGGCTTTGTAGCCCGTTTGCTTGAGGTCATTGTGAAGCACTGAGGAAGGATAGAACAACCTGAGATGGCAGACAAGGGCGAAGATGGGCAACACGCCTTCACCTGCAGGCGACCTGACTCGCTCTGGTATAACTGGTGTTTATATTTCTTTGGCGGTTTACCAAAGAGGCATAGGGCCCTATCCTTGCGGCACGAGTGCCATGATCCTTACGCGGAACAGGGGCGAACACGAGCCATTCATATCGCCTGCTGAGAGAATACGACGGAATGCCCCCTGCAACGTTGCAGAGAAACGTTTCAGTACACAGTGGCTGACATAAGCATCACACCTGGCATTTGCCGAACGGAACATCACGACCCACGTGACCCCTAACGCGTTGTAGATCTCAACTTTGTACACCATGCCAGGGCGCGTGTCGTCTGTTGAAGAGACCCTCACCGCCAGCATTCCGAAGATCTTTGATCAAGTTCAGAACTCTACTGCAAATCACCAGAAGAATATTGTTGCACTTCATAAACTCCACCTAGATGCTGCCGGTTTCACTGAACCCGTCCATAATGGCAGAAGCATCAAGCTCACCGGTGAGCGTATGTTCGAGGAAAAATTCAAAGACATACTATGCCGGGCTGCCGCTGTGAAGAAAGGAACGTCGCAGGGCGACCGGATAGTCAAGTTTGTTGGAGCGTATACAAAGTACATCAATGAGAGAGGTACGATGTCTGTTCGTTTTGCCGATTCTGAATCTCATCTTATCATAGCCGCTGAGGTAAAGAAGGATGACGATGATGACGACGACGACGAGACCACAGCCTCTCGGTTTGTTGAGAAAGTGCTTTCCTTCCTTCTAATCGGCTTTGAAGCTAAAGACAAGGTTGCACGCTACCGCTGCGTCCACTTTTTGGCAGAGATGGTCGCGCACTTGGGTGAAATTAGGTTAGCAATGTTTTGTTACGCAATAATCCGGGCTGACTAGGCACAGCGAAAAGTTGTACACTGAGCTCCGTACAGCTCTATTCGAGCGCGTGCATGACAAAGAGACATTTGTTCGGGTTCAGGCTGTCATTGCACTATCGAAGCTATGTGGCTCGGAAGATCCATCTGACGTAGAAGATGGGGAACCCACTGCTCTTCAGGTCTTGCTGGAGATTCTTAGCTGTGATCCTGCCGCGTTGGTTCATCAATCATAAATCGTCCAACAGTGTGCTCATCACTTTCTTATAGAGACGTTCGTAGAGCCGCATTACTCAACATCCCCCTGTCTTCAGCGACGCTAGATGCTGTCCTTGCTCGAACCCGCGATACTGACACAATCATGCGCAAGCTAGTTTATTCCGCTATCCTAATCCAACATTGCTTCGTTTCTGATGGCTCTGCAATGGGGCTCGTCCATCCTCGCGTACTTACCATCGCCCAGAGAGAGTTCATCATTCGCAATGGTTTAGGCGATCGAGAGCCAGCGGTTCGCCAGGCTGCAGCTTTATTGCTCAGCAAATGGGTGGACGTTGCCCGCGGAGAGGTCAAGAACGAAGACAACAAGACCGCACAAGATGACGTTCTCGCACTTCTAAGCCTCTTTGATCTTACGGAGAGCACGGTTGCAGAGGACGCACTGCTCAGTGTTTTGGACAGACGCCATGATATTTCCGATCACGTCGAGTTCAAGGGTATGTTCTATTGCAGAATCTTGGTCGGAGGGGCTAATTGGCATATCCACAGATATCTACTGGGCCAACCTGACCCCAGAGCAAGCTTTTTTCGCTCGCGTTTTCGTTGACCATTGCGTTGCTATCAAAGACGCGGAGAAATTAGATGCTTCTCTCCCAGTTGTCACCGCCCTCGCCTACCACATCCAAGCTGCCTACAATGCATACCAAGAAGACTTGGAGGTCGCCGAACAAGAAAGAGTCATTCGCGGTGAACCAACTGAGGAAGAAGAAGAGGCTCGCATTGACAAGGAATTTGTCATAGGCGAGATGCTCAAGGTTGCTGTGAATCTAGACTACGCTGATGAGATTGGGCGCCGGAAAATGTTCCAGCTCGTGAGAGACATGATCTCTCAGGAAGCACTGCCCGAATCGCTTGTCGCTAGATGTCTGGACGTATTGCGAATGCTATCACCAAACGAGAGGGATCTTATTCGAGTGGTTGTAGAAGTAGTCCACGAGCTTAGGGATATTAGTGACGAAGAAGAAGCTCTAGTAAGTCAAACACGTCTTATTCATATATCATTCCCATGTTGACCTTTCTTTACTAGAAGGAGCCTGTAGATGACGGAGAGACCAATTCTGGCGAAACGCCCATGACAACTCGTATAGCACCCAAAGGACCAAAGTCATCAGAAGCTATGTCTTCCGAAGAACGAGCCCGTATGGACGCGATTGATTTGCGTTGTCTGTCACTTTGTATAGGCATGCTGGAGCGAGTTAACGGAGTGCGTCATAGCTAATGCTCAGTCTCCTAATTACTCACTGCTACTCAGACATTTGAGGAAAATTCGACACTCGAAGGCATCCTTGGCGAGCTAATCATTCCTGCCGTCAAGCGTAAGGAGCTAGTACTTCGTGAGAAGGGTCTCATTTGTTTGGGCCTTTGTTGTCTTATTGCTCGAGTATGCTCACATAGCCCATCATGTGGTTTAGAAACTAATAATTTCACAGCGCATGGCTCTCAACTCTTTCCAGCTCTTTTTGGGTCAAATTCAGACTGCCCCAGAGGTCCTGAAGATCCGTGTGCTGCAGATTGTCTTCGACATCCTCATGGTGCACGAAGCCGACTTCTTGAACAAAGACGGTGGTACAGTAGGTATCAACAGCTTCAACCTTATTGCTATGCTCACGCTTCTACAGAGCGAGCGTATCGTTGAATTCTTCTTGCATGTCCTAGAAAATGAGGAATCAGACAAGGTGCAAGCCCTTCTGTGTATTGGCCTTGCAAAGCTTGTCCTCGCTGGGATGATCAGTGATGACAAGGTTGGTGCCAACAAATGTTGCACGATGTCAGGAGATGACGCTTCTTCAGGTGCTGCAAAGCCTGGTTGCTGCATATCTTGCCCCGGATACGATTGACAATCAAGAAGTCCGCCAGTGCCTTGCTTATTTCTTCCCTGTGTACTGCTACTCCTCCGCAGTCAACCAGCGGCGAATGCAACGGCTGTTCATTGGATTGTTCGAGAAACTTGCCCCAGAAACTCGAAATGTTGATGAAACCCAGGATATGGTTAGTCCTGCTCAGATAGCAGCTATGTTCGTGGATTGGACCGATCCGCAGAAAGCTATGTGAGGCCCTATTATTTATCTTCAGAGTGTTAGTTAAAACGATGCAGCGAGGTGCAAGACCAGCCAACCGACGAGACAATTCATATCGACCTGGCAAGCGATATCGCAAGAGCATTGTTCGATGACAAAATGATAAGTATGTCAATAACTTTCCGGGGCGAACCATTAACCAACGCTGAAATTGCAGAGGAGGACAAGAAAGTTTTATATCAGGTTCTTGGGCGGCTATACTTACCGGACAAGGTCGATGACGACAAAATCCGCACACTCAAATTACTACTTCACAACCTCAACTCTGTGAGTTCATCTGAGATTTTGTGTCGATCAAGAAAATGATCCGCATACAGCGTCGACCAATCCGTGATACATCAGCCAAGAATGCGCTTGCAAAATTTGATGCTGCGATCTCGAAAAGATATGCCGAACAGCTAGAGAGCTTCAACGAGGGAGACTACAGGCAACTGGAGTACTTGAAAGATTTGTTCGAGTTTCTTGATGACATCATTCCCTTGGAGGACGACGAGATTGATGTACCTCGCACTCGTGCTCGGAAAAGGTGTGATTTCTGTTTCGCCACCGTTTCTGGGCGTTGAGGCTGATTGAGTAACACAGGCGCTCAGCAAGCATTGCTACTGATACCACAGACAGCATTATACCAGATGAAAGTGTGGCTTCTGCCGCCCCCTCATCACACCCAAAGGGCAAGAGTAGAGGGAAACAAACTAAGTAAGTGTTCATGCGTTCATTATTAACTTCCAGTTGACCGATCGTTATTCAGGCGGAGACGTGTCTCTGGTTTCGATGACTCGGATGATGTTCAATCGTACGACCATGTTACCCCCACACGAACAATGCCAAAGCGGGCTGCGTGCGTCAACATGACATGATTTTTAATGTGGTTTTAACTTTTATTTTCAGGTCAGTCAAGAAACCTCAGGTAGTACAGCTGGTAGAGGATGACGATGACGACGACGACGACGACGACGACGACGACGACGACGAGGAAGAAGAAGAGGTGGAAGTTACACCCCCTCCTGCCTCTCAAAACGGGCGAAGGCCCAGGCCGTAAGTCACTTGTATCAGGGGGAAAGCACATACTCATTTGGTCGTATGCAGTGCAAGCAAAGCAAGAAGTGACATTCAGCCTGCTTCTGCAGGGAATACTACCCTCGATTCTATCATGGATAGCGAAGAAGACGAAGAGGAGGAAGAGGAAGTGGCCAATGATATATTGGGTTCGGAGGAGTAGAATTTCCATCATCTATGAGAGTACAGTATCTATTATGATTTATATTTACCCGTACCATTTGTACTTTTACATACTGGCGAGATTGCGGCTTTAGCAAGATCGTTTATGAATCAGGAGTTATGAGAAGCGATGCAAACAACTTGGGTGCTGCCTGTTTGCAGAATAGACATGCATATTCGTACTGCTACAAAAGACCAAGTATTATCCAGGTCACGGAACAAGCACCGCACGCGGTCAACCGAACTGCAGCTCGCAAGAAATCTAGATCATTGCAATAGTCTCATGAGACCAACAATACAGTAAACCATCGCCCAGGTTTGGCCCGGGTGACAGATGTGGTAGCAGCTGCGAAAGTGCACGATGCGCAAGGCAATATGTACGCCCTACATATCTACACTGCACGCCCGGGACTCTGGTTCGCGACCGTGTCGATGCAGCTGCAAAGTGTAGTCGGTGATTGTATTCGGATCACCGCGAAATGGCAGGTGGTTGTGTTTCCTGTTTCATCATAGTATCTAATCTAATTGAGCGGGCCCTTCAGATAATTCCCTTACTGGTTTATCTCGTTTGGAAACTAGATACTCAGATGGTATGTGTTCACCGTGGTCAGTGCACCTGAAACGTACCGGGAGCTTCTCGCGTTGGCTACGTGGAAGGACCTTGTACTTACGTGTATATTATGACGGTTCTTTGCTGATGCAATGTATCATGTAAAAGCTCAGCGGCGTTAGCGCTCAGCATGTGGGCGGATCCATTGAGGAAGCGTAGCGATACTCTGGGAATAGTGCCATGGCTTAGTAGCATGTATAAATATCAGAGACTGACGGCGAATTCAACTTCTCAAAAACACCGGTGTCCGGGACAACCTGGTACCACAGCGACTCCGATCCTTGCACGTAGTCACGCAACCACGGCGTAATATCTGTCGCGTTCTTCTTCACCCGCGTCACATCGGTGGATTGAGAGCCGGGGTACACCGTGCCTGACCAGACAAGGTGAACAAAACACATGTTAATTTAATCGATGGTAACTGATACTGATACAACTCGATGATTAGTTGAAAGCGAACATGAAAACAACAAAGCACTTCATTCGTTTGAGTGAATCTCCTTGTGAAACGCTGGATCCGGGACCTCTCAGTAGCCTCTCTGCTGTCTCTCTGCATCCGTAAGGGGCACATACTGCCCACAAATCAGTGACAGAATAGATCAAAAAAAAATTAAGAGCCTACCATGACCCCCATTAAATTCCTCCTTGTGACTTTACCATTTTCGTCCTTGTCGACTTGCATGATCTGTTGAGCAAATGTCCCAACTGGTATGAACATCCGCCCGGGGCTCTTGAGCTGATCTACCAGCTGTTGTGGGATCGTCGGCGCAGCGGCACCGACATGAATTGCATCGTATGGGGCTAGGTCGCTATATCCTTGGCGACCATCGCCAGTGACCATAACGATCTCGCCCTTGTCAAGAGCGGAGCCCAGTCCATCTTGTCTGAGATTACCCTTTGACCAATCAACCAGTTCGGGGATGTGATCGATGCCTACGACAACGCCACCTGGGACAAGGTGGTGGAGTACGGCACAAAGGTAACCGGACCCGCTACCGACATCGAGGACGCGCTTGCCCGGGCCAAGGTAATCAAGAAGGTGCTCGATTGCATGTGCGTGCTGTAGAAAGGTACGTTAGCCCCATTGCAATTTAAATTCCAAGGACTTGCCATGTGTGGTGCAGATATGGTCGCGCCATGCCCGATGGATCTATGCAACACGGCTTAGTAGTAAGGCTCGGGGACGAGGGCGATGCGCACTGCGGCGAGTCCTCATATGCTTCCGATTTGTGCATGACATAATTTGCACGGTCGACTCTCGTCATGGCCTGTTGCAACCCAAGTTACCTTTCGACAAAGGATCTAATTACTGGTAGTTGCGAACTGACCTCATGCACTCTATCTGTTGTGATAATTCGTGCTGTGTGCATGTTTGCGATGAGGTCTGCGTTTGTGCGACCAGAACAGCGCCAAGCCATTATGGTATGTAACAGCAACCCGATTAGCGCTGAAACGTATCCGAGGAGTCGGACCACAATGATGATTCAAGATTGCGAAAAGGAAGTTAAGTTTGAGCTATGGTCACCTCATTTTTTAACTGCCGAGAAAGGAATGATACAGCTGTTGTCCGCACGTGCGCCATACATGACGCAGCCAAGCAGCAGCCAAGGATTTGACTAGCAGTGGCACTACTGCGCGTTTCACACTCAGTAGTCCACAATTTTCCCATTCAACTATTTAGTCTCCATCAAGTTCCTGTCATTTCCAATCATCTTTTCTGACCCCTTGTTCGCTTAAGGCCATGGTCGACACTCCCATCTGGCCGCTGCTGTCTACTGTATTTCAGGTGCGTTGAACCACTGATGTGCCGCTCTTCGTTGATTTCGTTGGCTTTTAGTCAATTCTAGAGGTATTTCTACTATGTCTCGCAGGCTACATACTCGCATGGCGTCGTATCATTGACAAGCCCACTCAACGCGTTTGTTTTGTCGTATACATCTTAGTCTTCAACCTGCTCATTCGAATTGCAGGTAATAAACCATATCAACATCTCCCTGTTCACACCTGCCCTGCTATTCTCCAAAGTCGCATTTTTCCTAAGTCCAGGTGTGCCCCCTATTTCGTCCATCAGTAAGATGCTAACTAACCTCGTGTCCCACAGCAAAACTCAAGGAACTATGGATAATCCCAATTTTCTTTATGGTGGTCACGATTTTCTCCGCGCTCGTAGCGAGAGTCCTTTCGGGGGTGTTTGGACTGAAGAAATCTCATCGGTGTGTTTCTTCATCCGCACTCCCTGACTTGTCCTTCCGTTCCCATGTCTACTGTTTTTACAACAACTAGAGCTAAAACAACCCGTTGCCATTTCTAGCAACTTCGCCATGGCTGCTTCGATGTTTATGAATTCGAACTCGCTACCCATCGCGCTCATGCAGAGCCTTGTGATCAGTGTACATGGCCTCAAATGGACCCCAGACGACAACAAGAACGCAATGCTGGGTCGTGCACTCACGTACCTGGTACTGTATAGCACTCTCGGGATGATGGTGCGTTGCGTTCACTTGAATTAGATTTCGGCTATCATTTGCTTTTGGATTTGACCTGAGTTGGCCCTTCATAGTTATTTTTTATTTTATTTATATTTCATTTTTGAAACCAGTGTTTGTTCTTTTGTCGGGCTTGGCCTGCTTCGCCCTTCCAACGAAGCTCCCAAGCCAGTTCTTGAGCTTTTGAACTCGCTCTGTATCCCGTTATTTGTGAATTTGTTTATTTATATTGTTTACAGCTTCGCTGGAGTTACGGCGTGCGTTTGCTCTCCTCTGCAGACGCTCCCCCTACGCCAACCTCTCCCCGCT
>QLOO01006383.1:0-15441 GCA_003313855.1 Suillus sp. MG131
CGCCAGCTTCGTCTGGGATGCGCTCGATGTTTCCGCATAATCAGATTCTGAAATACCACCTGAATCTCTCGCCTTTTGCTTCGATTTTGCGGACTTCTTATCCTTGGCACCATCGGAGGTTCGCTTCGACGTCATCATGCCTATCTCCCTGGCCTTGGCAACAGCACGCATGCCTTCCTTGTCTCTCTCAAGTAGGCCCTTCAGCTCGCGATCTGCATCCTGCATCAGCTTTCGCTTCGCCCGCGCCTGGCCTTCGCGCCCCATGTTCTCAGCGATAAACATCGACGAGACATCCCGATTCGACCCGCTCACGACATGCCCGGAGACAACATATGTGGTGTTGTCTCCACGCGAGCCAGACGCTTCAGAAGGCTGCAGTCCCCACTGGCGTTGTGGATCATAATCTGCTTTGCGTTTCTTTGATGATGAAGTTGTCATTCCAGAGGTCCTGAGGAACAAGGCAGTGAGCCGGAGCGAAGATACGAGATCACGTCACACAACCTACCCTGCAGAAAACTCAGCCCGCCCGGCTCTTTGCCGTTGCACAGCGTTCGTCAAGTGCCAGTCACATACGTCGCTCACTCGCTTGTCCGTCCAGCTTCCGCATATCTTCCCGTCGCGTTTGAGCACCTTGCACATGCCTAAGTCTTGTGCGCGTCCAATGATGGCAATGGATTCGGCAGACTCGGGTGTAACAGCGAGTATGTTGTCGGTTGGGTGCGGTTTCCCGTTCTTATTGTTCCGCTGAGCGAGTTATTCAATATAATAGATCATACTACTCGCACAAGCTCACCTGGAAGGGCTTGAGGACCTTGGGATTGAGAAGAGCGATGACGTCCCCTTCTTTAAGCTTTGACATCGCTTCGAAAGCGCCTTTGCTGCCACCATTGTATAGCTTCTTGACTTTGCCATCGTCACTCGTGACACGATCAAAACTATCAGCTTCGAACAGCAAGAGGGTCAGAAATGCGTCTCCTCGGATGGACGCTGCACCTGACGACGACGGTCGTGAACGTGCCCCAAAGTCGATTAATTTCATATTCACAAATTTTTTGCCGTGAGATTTCGAAGGCTTTTGTTTCTGCGGGTCCTGGGTACGAGGATCGTTGCCAGCTTTACGGTTGTTGGCGTTGCTAGAGCCTCCTTCATCATCGCTTGCACGTCCATCGTCGCCAGGAGTGATGTCTACGGGAGCACGTGTAGTCTTTACAGGACCCCGTTCTGCAACAACGGCAATTGTAATCCAGTCACCTTCGACGGGTACATCGTAGCCTGACTGGTTGGGTAACAGTCGTACACAAGAGTAAAATTTAGACGGTGAGAGGTAGTATCGACCTCGGAGATACTCCTGCAAATCATCGTGTGGTAATGAACGAGACCTGCATACAATCATTGAGTCCAGTGATCGAATGGGTTTCAATTGCAATGACAAAACATACGTAAGTCGGATGCCAGAATTTGGCTCAAGTCGCTCAAAATGGGGGTCGTCAAGTGGTGGCTTGTGATCCACGGGACCGACTTCAAGCTGCTCGATGATGGCCAATCGGTCATCTCTGTTCGACACCATGTCCGAAGCAGGTCGGGAGGCACTAGGTGGCACTGCATTGATTTTGCAATTTGAAGCAATGGAAGGCACAGGGTCAGGGAGAGCCAGTAAGCTGTGGGACCTCTGAGCCGAATTTAGTTGTTCTTGCTTTCCTGTGCGGTCTGATAACCTAGACAGCTTGCTGAGGAGATTCGAAGGGGCAGGTTTCTGATATGGCACTGTGGCAGTCGGACCTTTACCCGAAGGCCGAGGAGCCACGCTCCGAGCTCCGGATGCTGAGAGGGACCCTGAGGTGGTATTCGTCCCGCCAAGTAATGAGCGTTGTGTGTTGCCAGTATGATCGACCCTCCTCTTCTTTCCTGCCATCAGCGTTCATTTGATAGAAAATCTAGAGCACGCAAGCTTACTTACTAGGAGACGGAGTAGCAGGTGCGAGTAAAGTCCCAGATGACTGTTTCCTCTTGGGAGACCCGATCACATCGTTGGCGGAGCCGGGAAGAGGCGTAAGCTGAGCTTGCAAGCGCTTGATCTCTCTTCGAATTTCTAGTTGTTTTTGTGTTTCCTGTTCGGTTCTGTTCGTAGATGATTCCATTGCCCGTCGCCTTGATTAATGAGCGATGGTTGCCCACATGTGCTATAACGCAACGGCGTTCCTTTTGAGATGAGGTTGTGGTATGTGGACGTGTTATTTGGTCATGTTGTACGTAAATGTAACAAGTTTTCATTCCTTTTAAGACTTGGACACTGCCCCAGCGGCAGAGCATAGAGCATGGTGTAGTAGGACTCCGAGGCACGAGCGGGGTGAAGTAAATGCTCTAGAATGCAGGGCAATATTGTGCCACCAGACATGGCTGTGGTCATTCCGGGAATGATTGCCACAGGTGACTAGTCGGTGACTCTGGGCCTGTGATGATATCTATATTTGTTCTTTTGATGACTCCTAGTTGCCTGCACTGGTGAGGCTTTCTATTTGTTTGTGAACCAAGAGGTCCAAGCTGTGCCACATTACTACATATTCCCTGTTGCCAGTATTTCTCTTTCTTCCATATCTTACCATCTCTTCCTCTACTCACACCTAGTCATGAGCAACGACATCCCCCCTGCACTTGATCGTCGAAGTGTCACTCTGGAACTCACTGACCGTCTTTGCTCTCAAACACATTTCCGAGATGGTATAAATGACCTGCTGAAGTTTAGCCACTCGGAAGATTCAGAATTTCAGCGCCACGGTCGAAAGGTCTTGTCTTTGTTGTTAATCCTGTTTTATGATCAACTTGAACTGATAATCTTTCCGTGAAGATTATCGCATTGACCGAGGTAAATATAATTTGAATTGCTGCAAGGTTTTTCAATAATGCTCTCGGTAATTAAGGTCGCACGCAGCACTCTTACACGTGTGGGAGTGAAACTGTACCTGTTCGTTATTTGTTCACCGAACTTGCTGCCGTTGAAGTCGGCGTACTTCAAAATGCTGGTTTTAATCAGACGACGTAAACATGCCTTTCCTTCGGAACTGGACGGTAACCATTTTTCGGAAATTTATTGAATTTTTTTCTTCTCACAATCCGTTCAGATAGAATAAACCGGCTCTTGCTTCCGCTAAGCACTCATCTCGTCATACGTTGCGGGGGAGTTGACACCCGTGCCCAACTGGGCATCGAGGAATTACTTATCGCTCCCAACGCACAAGCCACAAGACAAAGGACCTGCCTCCCTGCCACTGCCACCTCATCATCACCAAAACCAAATGCGGCAGAGGTTATGTCACGTATGTGAACCTACTGCGATACTCAGGAGCCCTAGATTAACAACAGCTTTTTAGCACCGGATGCTTTCGCGAAAAAAAGAGCGAAAGTCAACCGGCTTGGGGAATTTAATAAGCAGCAACCCACGACGGAGTCACAAGAACGAAAACATTTAGTGCCCAAGCAATACCCAGCAGGTAACCCTGATGACAACCGGGAAAATAATCTAGTGCCTGAGGGATGCCCAGTGGCTGGCGTTCAACTGGGTGACGAGGGACCTTCTCGCCCTCGAAGGGTGTTCACTCGAACAAATGCCCGATACTTTGGCATTTTTTGTACTGGGAAGCAACCGGTTACTTCTACCAGGACCGTTTGCATTGAATAGTATATCACGCATTGTGTTTTATGAAAACTCTCATCTGCATCTCAAACACTTGTCATTTCATAAACGTCTACCTGTATTACATCTAACATCATTGTCACATTTTATTACTGGCCATCCCTCAATGTTTTGTATTTGTGCTAATACATCCGTTGCCGCATCATCCCTTTAGTCGACAAATAATCCATCTCCTGCGGCTGCCGTATTTCTGATCCTTGAAGGCTTGAGCCCTTTGCCTCCCCCTGCCCGCAGAATTGTAATCTCATCCCTCCAACCCTTCAACTTCTCCATAATTTGTACCTCTCGACTGGATACACCTTGGGATGACATCTCCTCGTCAATGGTATTGATCACCTCTCCAATTGATCCGTCCAGTTTCTCCAAAACATGTTCAAGTAAATAGGGGTTTCCTATGATAAAGCCGGATTCTGGATCCGAACCTGTACCTGGCATGGAACCAGCTGGTGCAGCTAGAAAGGGGGTTATACGCGCGAAGAGGTAAGTAACAAGGAGTGATTTAAATACCTGTGACATCCGACTTCGGATGCACCTGATTTAATAGAATAATAAGCTAATATTATTCGAGTCGAGTGATTCAAGGCTCACCTGCCCAGGGTTTTCCCTACTCGGGTACGGTGGTATGGATTCGACGTTCTGATCCGGAAACTTGGTGTCTGATATGGACAGGAAGAACGGTGGCGTTGTGAACTTTCAGACGGTTGACTGTCTATCCTCGGACTAGCTTACCTTCATACAACATGATTTATATGTTGAAATTCTTTTTGCGTTGTAGAAATTGTCACGTATGGTGGTTTGAGGTGATCTAGGAAAGTCAAGTTTATATATGTCGTCGTGGCAGCTCAAGTGGAGTTCGACTGCCCCCCCACCAATTTTCCTACATGACGTATTGGTGTACGAATTGGGTATGTGCAAATCGTGGTTTACGGCCCTCGTACGAAGGGTGGCCTCAATTATCCATCGACTGGTCTGAGATCAATATAGACAGCAAAGAAATAGGACGACTATCTTTGTTCGAGTCTAAAGTATGCCTAGAGGAGGACAGAGCGGGCCGCCTTCTTCCGGAACTACTGGCGGACCTTCAAGTCAACAGCATCAATTTGTCACTAGTTTTGTATTTTCGTTCTTATCTGTTGTATCACCGCAATACTAACTGTATATCTATTTGGATCTTTCTGGAACTTCGCCAAAACTTTGATCAAGTTCTAGCTCAGGGTGCTGCTGACAAACTTAAGCCTGCATTGATGATTTGCCATGTCACGGCGACCCGGGCCTGCCAGCGAGCTTCGAGCCTTGATCGCAACATGTCGGATAACGAGATCAAAAATGCCTTGAAGAACAACCTAGACTCTGTTGAAGAGAATGGGACGCCCCAAAGATAGACACGGCTAGTAGTAGATTGAGGTCAAGCTCGCCTGAAGCAATCAATTGCACATGGCTGAGGGGATCCAATCTAACAACCGATAATCGGACATCCTCATCTGCTTTAGCTACACGGTATATCAAGCTCGTGAAGTTACATTTCCTATAATCATTGAATTGGGCCAAGCACGATAACTTACCTCCTTTTGATATACAGCCTGTATATATAGTCCATACTGTGCATCCCTTGAGATGGCAATGATATGCAATCAGCATGTAGATCACAATGGTACACGCCATAATACATGCTCATGAATATTCCGAAGATGTGTATTAAAGACGTGCTTCAAGGAGCGGTTTTGGACAACAACTTTCACGGTGTGCATTCAATATTCAATACCCAAGTCTTCAGCAATGATCATCGCAGCCTTCTCTCCAATGAGAAGCGCCGTCGAATAAGTGTTCTAAAATACGGTTAGACCTCACTTCAATATATTCTCGTTCACTACTTACCGTACCAACATTCTTCGGCACGATGGACAAGTCTGCAACCTTGAGGTTTGTTACACCATACACGTTTAGTCGAGCGTCAACGACTCCTTGATCTGCCCTCGACTTCATGGCACAAGTCCCGAGCTGCATATATAAGGATAAGGTGCCTGCTGTAGAAGTATGAAAGTTACACATACTGAGTGCCATGTCGTTTGCACTGGGATTCGATCAGGTATGCTACGTTAAAATGGGAAAATGAATTCAGGACATACTGTTGTCACGGTGAAATTGTTCGATCGCTTCGTCATCTTCTGCAGTGTAGATGATGTCGGGCGCATTCAAGTCCACTGGACCAGCCACTTCTCCGCAGGCTGCAGCACTTCCCTCTGGGAAACGAGGATGGAAGGCAGCGACTTCACCTCGGTAAGAAGGCATGCGTCGATAGATTTCGCGCAGTTTTTTGTACCCAAAGTTGAGAGGTACAATATCCGATGGACTAGGCAGATTATCTTGGTTAAACGAATGTGGCTCAAATGAAAGATGCCACTCACTCATCTAGGTAGCCTGTAGTGAAGTCGATGGCTTCCTTGCCATTCTCTCCCAATTTGATATGAACACTTCCAACAGATACGGGGTAAAGCTGTAGAACTTTAGTTCAGAACAAACATCACGGGGTGCATAGGAAGCAGTACTGTAATGATTTCGGCAGTCACGTAATTGCGAGGGGGAAGACCGCTTGACCCGAGGTATCTGGCTATCCTGAGCATTCGCACGTCATAAAAGCAAAGAATTGCACACACCCTGCAAAGACGGTCAATATTGCAACAGCCTTGTCCGGGCGGTCCTGGAAGAACTCCTTCCACCGCGGTTCAAAAGTTGAACCCATGACTTTCAACTCTTCGTCGTCAGGACGCCATTTGATTTTTGCATCGTTACCGCTGAAATACCAATGAGTGCGTTACAAAAAACCAATCATTGTGCCAACTTCTGAGCAATGAGAGATTCTTTGTTATTGTTCCATTGCGCAAGGTGTTCTGCGTGTGAGCACTTAAAGGGTGCTGAGAATATAGCGAGAACATGCTTGCTTACCCTGTACAACACTCTCCTCCCCACGCCAGAGCCGGTCCATGGTAACAAATTCGTCACCAGCAAAGTATGGAACGAAGGCGCCATTATGATCTGACAACCCTAAGTTAAGATCACGAGATAATCTGACAAACGCAGACCTCGATAATTTTCTCCAACGCCGGGCAAGTTTACACGTTGCTCGATACCGCACTGCTTGAGGACCGCCTCGGCACCAATCCCAGACCTCTCGAGGATGGCTGGCGAACCGAATGCCCCAGCAGAGATAACAACAAGTTTTGATGCTCTCACGGTGCTCAATGACTGATCTGCATCTGGGCAAGACACCAGGTCGTTGGTGAACTCGACACCTACGGCACGCTTGTCCCTTTCAGTCGGAAAAGACGTCAGCAGCTGAGCACGATTGCGATCCAAGGCGCAACACTCACTCGAAGACTACGCGCTTCACGCGCTTGCCGACCCATATTTGTAAATTGGGGTTGTGAGCTTGGTTGTAAACATAGTGATGCGCAGCGTCGGAACGCGTTCCAGTTGTCCCGTCGATGTACCTTCTCATACATGAGCCCAAGCCACGATAGACTGCGAGCACATGCTTACTTGAACCATGGCTGAGAGGAATTTTGTCAGCGGTAGCAGACGGAGAAGGAACATAATGAGGTGGCGCACACTGTAAGTATTGCATGTTTCTAAATCATTGGAGTCATCGGAAAATGGCCTCTTGTGATATTCCATGCCAACACGGATGAAGTCTTCGCTGATACTCATTTTACACCCACCAGAGGACACTTTAATAGGTCCATTGTACCCGTGGGTTGGACGATCAGCCTGCACCTCGTATGTCTCCAACTATACAATAACAATAGTTCAGCTTGACAAATATACAGACACTGGCAGCACAATCAAGGACCTTCTTCATGAGGGGGATCAAGTTCTTAGATTCCCAACCATCGACTCCCCAATCATCAAAATCTGAGGCAGGTGAACGAGTGTAATTCATAACTGTCTAAACGTCAGAGTCCTGTTCATCGTTACAACAATACTACGAACAGTTGACACTCGAGCCTCCACCAACACAATGTGCGCAGTGAACGACTGGTGCACGACCATTGAGACGCGGTGAGGGATTTCCAACGTTGAATGTCATCGTAGTACTCATCGGCGCCTGATGGGTGAAATATTGGTAAGGTTGAACATGCGCAGCTTTATTGAGGGTGTGTTGGCCTCCTTCAAGGATTAAAATCCTGAGCGAGGAGTCACATGCTGCCAGGCGACCCGCGACGACGCAAGCTGTACTGCCGCCTGCACACAAAAGGCCATGTTAAAAGAGTAAGCCGCTGCGAGCAAAATGTCAATACTCACCTCCAGCAAATATGATATCAAACTCTGATAGGAACGGATAAGACATTGAGGGGTTTGCTTTCAGGAAGCCAGTAACTCACAGAGGCCCAATTTATATTTGCAGGAAAATGCCACCGCGGTTTTTACTTAGTCTAAGGCCCATGCGGGACATAGAATGTCACGAACCGTGATCAGCTGGGCAGCATATGAGCTATATCTGAGTGTTTTTGCGCCGCACAGATAGAAGTACTTGCAGACATTAACGTTTTGAACAATGAACGCTTGTCGAAATTGGTAGTTGTGGGTCACGAGAGTCTAGCCGGGCCGGTAATGGTCCGATCATGAGTCGTAGGTTGATATACACCAGCTTCACTGTAGCCCATCATTCTATCGATATCACTACTCTGCGCATGGAATCATATCTCGCATTCTTAGCACATCCGGCGGTTCAATATAGGGGTACATGAACTGAAGCTCAATAAACCCCGGGGCACAGCGTTACCCGCTCGCTTTCGTGAAAGTCGTGTCGAAGATGGTAGACACACTGACAGACACGTCTGAATCGTGTCAACTCGTCAGTCAAGCAATACCCAATCTCGATCATACCTCTCAATTAATAAATCATCGTGCGCGACCACCATCTCTGCATCATTCAAGTTTTGCTCTGTGGAAGGTGAAAATTGTACCTATCTTAGAATTCGGACGATCGTGACGGAGACTAGCGCAAGCTCGGTAGGACACCTTCATCATGTCATGCGCCGCTATCCAATACCGCTGGTACCTACCTGTAGTAACCGTGCGTGCACTTCCAAAAAAACTCCATCAGCCACCCTCGCCCCCACACCCCGTAACCGAGCGCCGACCACGAGAGAGGCCGCCCGCACCCCGCAACCACCAAAAGCCAAAAAAAAACATTGCATTCGTGTATCAGTTGACAAGAATCCGATGTGGTCCGTTATTCAATGTCGAAAGGTGGACCCTCGCCCGGTTCGGTTGAGTCGACGTGTACAGAGAGTACCCAAAAATTGTTGATTGGGAGTTGGTGTTAGAACTGCTACCCGTGCAAAGCTAAGTGATTACGAGTCTAATTTCCCCCAGACTGTTTAGGAGAAACGACTAGTACTGACGGACATGCAAAATGCGCGCGGAAGGTCAAGGCCAAGAGTGCGCTGATCCTTGCCAGAAGGCATATAGAGGGTTGCAAATTAACATATTACCAGAATTTGTAATCCATATGTTGCCCTCAAATTTTTGAGATACATGCTAATTATATATTAATGATCGACGCGTCAAGTACATGCTCACTCCTGCGAAGACGCCTATCACAGACGTGATTGAGGACTTTTCCACGACGACCCACTGCATGGTCTGCATTCAATACCCAGCTCATCAGCAATAATCATTGCAGCCTTCTCTCCGATGAGAAGCGCTGTCGAATATGTGTTCTAGAGAGACGATTAGACTGCACGTCAAATGATCCCCGACCAGTACTCACTGTGCCAACATTTTTCGGTGCAATAGACATGTCTGCGACCTTGAGGTTTGTCACGCCGTACACGTTTAGCCGAGTGTCAACGACTCCTTGATCTACCCTCGACTTCATGGCGCAAGTCCCGAGCTACACACACAGGGATAAGGCGCCTCCTGTAGAAGTATGAAAGTTCAAGCTACACATACCGAATGCCATGTCGTTTGCACTGGGTATCAATTGAGTATTTTAACATAGCGATAGGGATGCAACATACTGCGGCCACGATTGAATCGATCAATCGCCTCGTCATCTTCTGCTGTGTAGATTAAGTCAGGCGCATTCAAATCTACCGGCCCAGTCGTTTCTCCACAGACTGCAGCGCTTCCCTCTGGGAAACGAGGATGGCCTGCGGGGACTTCGCCCCTGTACGAAGGCATGCGTCGCAAAATTTCGCGCATCTTTTTGTACCCAAAGTTAAGAGGTATAATATCGGATGGACTGCAGATTATTGTAGTCACATCAGTGAGATGAAATTGCCGACTCACTCATCCAGGTAGCCTGTATTGAAGTCGATTCCTTCCTGACCATTCTCATCCAATTTGATATGGACACTGCCAGCAGACACGGGGTACAACTGTTGGAAAGTTCAGCACAAAGATCACTGCGCATTAGATGGGGGGTAGTACTGTATAACAGAAAGCAACCAAGTAATTGCAAGGAGGACGGACATTTAAAAGTGCCCCGGCGTACCTGGTTATCGTGAGCATTCATGCGTCATCAAAGCAAAATAATGTGCACCCTTCGGAAAGAGCAAATATTGCAACTGCCTTGTCTGGGCGGTCCTGGAAGAACTCTTTCCATCGTGGTTGAAAGGCTGAACCCATAGCTTTCAGCTCATCGTCGTCAGGACGCCATTTGATTTTTACATCGCTGCCGCTAAAATGGCAATCAATACGTCGCCAGTGCGCATTGAAGGCTTTGTACCAACTTTTGGGCAATAAGTGACTTGCCATTAACTTTCCATTGCGCTATGTTTTCTATAAAATTTCCCGAAAGGTTAAAGGGACTCGGGATATAGCGAGGACATGCTTACCCTGGACAACACTCTCCTTCCCACGCCAGAGGGGGTCCATAGTTACAGTTCCATCAGCAGCAAAGTATGGAACAAAGACGATGTTATGATCTCTTAACCCTAAGTCAACATCATGGGGTGGATAGTCGAATACGGACCTTGATAATTTTCTCCGACGCCAGGTAAGTCCACCAGTTGTCCAATATCGCACCGCTTGAGAATCGCTTCTGCACCAATCCCAGACCTCTCGAGAATGGCCGGCGAACCGAACGCCCCAGCAGAGACAACAACAAGCTTTGATGCTCTCACAATGTTTAATGACCGACACCCGTCTGGACAAGACACTAGATCGCTGGTGAACTCAACACCTACGGCACGCTTATCTCTTTCATTCGGAAAAGGCGTCAGCAGTTGAGCACGATTGCGATCCAAGCTGCAACACTCACTCGAAGATCACACGCTTCACGCGCTTGCCGACCCATATTTGCAAATTTGCATTGTGAGCTTGGTTGTAGACATAGTGGTGGGCCGCATCAGAACGCCTTCCAGTTGTCCCGTCAATGTACCTTCTCATCTATGAGGTCAATTCATAATAGATGACGAGCACAAGCTCACTTCGCCCATGGCTAAAATGGATCTCTCGTAAGCGGACTCCGCACGCGGAGAAAGAAAATCAGGTGGCGCACACTGTATGTGTTACATGTTTCTAAATCATCAGTGTCTTCGGCATATTGCCTCTTGTGATACGTCGTGCCAACACGGATGAACTCTTCGCTGGCGCCTAGTTTGCATCCACCAGAGGATACTTTGATAGGTCCACTGTACCCGTGGGTTGGGCAATTGGGCTGCACGTCATATGTCTCCAGCTAAGCAATGAATAGTTCAGCTCGATAAATATAAAGACGATTCAGTTGAGAACCTTCTTCATGAGTGGAATCAGGTTCTCAGATTCCCACCCGTCGGCTTCCCAGTCATCAAAATCTGAGGCAGGCGCACGAGTGTAAACCATAGCTGATCGAGTCAACGTATCAGAGCCATGTTATTCAGTGCAAGAACGCCACGAACCATTCACACTTGAGCCTCCACCAATGCAGTGTGCGCATGGTACGATCGGAGCACGGCCGTTGAGACGTGGACTTGGATTTCCAACGTTGAATGTCATGGTGGTACTCGTAGGCGCCTGATGGCTTGGATATCGGTAAGGCTGCACATGCGCAGCTTTATTGAGCGTATGTTGCCCCCCTTCGAGAATTAAGATACTAAGCGAGGGATCCCATGCAGCCAGGCGGCCTGCGACGACACAAGCTGTGGTACCGCCTGAAACCGCGATACAGCGTATGTCAGAAGATCACACAACGCAAATGCATTACTCACCTCCAGCAAAAATGATATCGAATTCTGACATGACTGGATGAGACATGGAAGGGTGTTTCAAGCGAGAAACCAATCCTCAGTGCGTCCAAATTTATATCCTTCGCTAGAGCGAACAACGAAGACAGTGCTGGCGCTAGTACGGTAGATGGCCGTTGAATGCACGTCATAAGGTTTATCCGCATTGCTGTCATGCAGGTCACGAGTTTTAATAAACAGACTGCTACGGTATTGCGATGCATTGCGCTCTCCCGCGTTCATACTAGGCCTACTCAGCTTTGCCGTATGTTCTGGCGTGACCTGGCGCAAGCAGACAAATTTCGTGATAATCCTGTCGAAGGTAAACCTACCCACGTTTTAGAAAAAGCCAAACATCGATGTATTTCTTTCCATCGGAAGTTCTAAAGATGAAAAGCGCTGGGGCAGTTGGGCGCGATTGATTTGATTCATGGTTGACGTTGAAAATTGAAAAGGAACTTGCCACAGATAACGAAGCACGGCATCCGGATGCTTCCGAGACTCTCGGTGTACTTTAGTGCGAAATACGAGTTGAGGCCTGAGGGACAGCCTGGAATTCATTTGGACATGCACATGCATACTCATTGTAATGGATGCTCGTTCGACTCTTTCGAGGGAACAAGATACGGGAGAAACCTCACGCGTTTGGGGCGCTTCGTAAAGATGCGAAGGCCATCGTATGTCCACGTCGCAAATCGCCAGCTGAGCATTGATTTTGAACAAAGATGGGTAGTGGTAAATGGTTATCTTCATCGTGACTGCTAGCGGAGTCCGGCCGGTGATCATCCAGCGCCAACTTACTAGGCAACAATCAATTTTGATTAGAAAATGACAAATGCTATTGATCAAAAGCACGCCTGTTTGCTATAAGAACATAGGACGAGAAGCGTTCATAAGAACAAAGGAGTGCCAGCTACATAGCTGAGCTAGGGATGGTTGTGTCCTGTGTGTATCACAGGATCGATGAGATCCAGTTCCCTTACGTCAACACCTTCAAATGACTTGTTCTTGACACGCCGGCTCTGCAGCTCCCGTTTAGCAAGCCAAAGGTGTAGGAGGTGCATGCAGTCCTTTGCCTGGAGCAGTATCAGAATGAGGCCGTCGTTTATGATATCGGTAACATACGATAGTGAAAAGACCCAGCCCTAATGAATTTCTCCACCTGGATTATCTCCTTGGTAAGAATCCATGCCTTTGGATCAAAAGGAACAAGCACCTACCAAACAGGATCACATTCTGCCCAAACGGGAGTTCCCCGCCATGCGACGCTAAGACCCATCAATCCAGCGACGCTAAGCCGTTTCACAGGGCTCAACTGGCGCCACATTTCCTCGTCGATCAAAGTCCCCACCAGAGACGGCCGCACATTAGGCGGAAGTGGTGGGCGCACGGCAAGAAAACGGCGTAAAAGCGGCGAGTACTTGGATAATCGATACAATAGCGAGCCCATGAAACTAGAGATGCGCGGGATAACCAAGGCTCCTCCGATCAATCGCCCAAGGGAAGTCCCCGATACGCGAATGGTGTTCTCGGCGGCGGCAGCAACGTCTCCTGCGATGGCCTCGCCATCGGCATTTAGATTATTATTGGCACCATTGTTGGCGACTCCTGCTCCTCTGTCCTGCTGTCCTTGGCCATTAGGCTGGAGCTGGACGTTCCGTTCTTCGCCATTAGCATTGATACGAATGCGAAGGAATGGGTCATCTTCCTCCAAAGCAAGCATCATACGCTGTGCGGTATCGGTCGCATCTGGTTTTGTATCCAGTACCCATCTCGAGAACTGAGAGAACAGGCGGTTATATGTGATACGCAGAGACGGATAGATGATCAAGCCGAGCAATACTGGTGGAGGGGGCCAGCTTGGGAGTAAGGGAAACATTTCCCGTTGTAGTGGTTCCTGAACACGCCAACGATTGAGGACTATGCGCTTGTCAGTCCGCGGGGGAGTGGACGTTGGCCATGCGAGGAGAAGGGGAACAAGTGGTGTGACACTGGAGTTAAAAGGAAGACGAGAGATAATGAGAGCAAGGGGAATGAGCGGAAGGTTGAGGTAGCAATGCCATGGCCAATTAGTAGGGTCCTCCGTCAACAGGAGATCATACATCCTATAAACATGAGGGTTGCGACTGGCTGCGAAATGACAAGTGACACGTACTCAGCACCCAGAAACTCCTTCAGAGCATAGGCACCATATGCCGTGCTCAGGATATACATTCCTATAAACTCTTATAAAGCTGAATCTTAAGAGTAAACGCCCACGGACCAGTCCCAAGAGAAACCACCACCACGGTTACGCTTGCGATGGTTACAATCTTTCCCATCGTCGAGAGGCCCTTGTTTGCTGCGTCCAAGATGCGTAGGATGAGTGGATTGTCACTTTCAAGCTCATACACTGAGCTGCACTGTGGGCACTTGAGAGCATTTGGGGCTCGTGAGCGGTTCTGCTGTGAGGTCTGTATCCATTGCAGCAGACAAGACTCGTGCGCAACAAGTGTGCATTTACATGGATGTGTCCATGCTCGGGGAGGGTGCTCGGGTGCTAAGAACAGACAGGTCAGATAAGCGCTAGAGTGACAGTAGAGCGCTTTGACATACCATCATACCGCTCCTCCTCCCTGCAAATGTAACAGAGCTTGATCTAGACAATTGTGAGCACCAGGGCTGCGCATATTTCGATGTATGCGTACTCTGAGGTCGCTGATGGTGGGCACTCGCCGTTGCGCCATGATGGTTCAGTGCTCAGTAAGACAGCAGCAAGTGTCATGTGCATGGGCGCTTTTAGACGGTCTAGTCGTTCTTATATATAAAAACTAACTTTGCGACGACAAAAAAAAAACAGAGGGCAACTATCACATTAACATCTAACAAAACGCAACTACAACATTCACAAAGAAAGTTACTACGAGTAGAAGAACATAGTCTCAAGGATTATTTTTGAACGAAGAGCAGAGAAAAAAGTTTACTCATGTCACTGTGCAACATAATTTTTTACTGCGCGTACGGGTTCGGGGTGCGCGGTTGCAAATCACGATCATCATCTTTCTTGTGTTCTTCCATTGGAGGAGTACGCGCGTGGTCATGCCTCCTCCTATCAGGGGAAGGGCTCCTCCTCCTGTCAGGGCTCCTGCTCCGCCTCCTCCTGTCCCTCTCCCTGTCGACATCACGGTCACGTTCGCGTTCGCGGTCTCTGTCACGGTCGTCATGACGGTCGCGGTCATCCCTGCTGTCTCTTTCGGAGCGACGACGAGGGGGGCTTCGAGAACGCTCACGATCACGACCTGAGCGATGAGGAGGAGAAGAACGCCTCTCGTACCGCCAAACAGAAGAAGGGGGATTCTTTGCCCACTATAAATATAATTAAGAACATCGAATTGCTCCCATAAAATGTCAACTTGCCTGAATGCTCAAGCGAGATCCCTCAAAGTACCTTCCATGCCTACGCCTGACGCGTCAGACAGGTTACAAATGAACGTGAGAGAATGAACATACATATCGTAGTAGGCATCTTCAGCGTGGCGCTGGCTTCGAAACTCGACGAAA
>QLOO01006413.1:0-12513 GCA_003313855.1 Suillus sp. MG131
GAAAGGGTTTGGCAGAATAGTTATGCCTGGCGAAATGATACTGCACGACGAGAAATTAGGCTCAAAACCTATCATTTCGCGTGCGTGTGCCCCTGACTCGGATATGACTCGGCAAAAATGCCATGTTAGAGTTGTGCAACTTACCCAACCAGCCTACATTAATTACTGCGAGTGAGGGAGCCTCTGATATTAAGAATGCCGATGAGCGGGAGCAGTTCAGAGAGCATCATTCGGAGGGGCCAGGCGGAGTTCCAAGACTGATGGCAGAGCTCGCGGGAGGGTAGACCGCATACTAGCATATGAGGAGAGAGGATGAGAGAGGGGACGTCTCTTCGTGCTCCCAGGATCTGAGAGGTAGATCTAAGATCGGAGAGGCCTGCCATTCCTGGTTATCAATGCCTATTGTAGATGGCTCTTTAGCCACTCGTGCTACGCCCCGCCTGTTCGTCACAGCTAGTGGACTCAAGTTCATCATGTGCGATATGTGCTCCGTCACGGGACCTGGTGCTAATGTGCCGACTCCTGCCGGACCCGGTTCCCGCTAGCATGAGCTCTGCATTCGTTCGAGTGCTCGATTCAAATAGTTTAACTGGCGCAACGTGCGATCTATCACATGAGAGGCAAGCATCATGATAAATTGACAACTAGTTAACAGCCATGAGCGTTGGGAAACAGAAACCAAGAGGGGGAACATCAAGAACAGACCTCAGACAACAATTGGCGACGAATTAGTGCCTGCGTGGCAGTGCTTTTTCCAACGCTGTTAGCCCCATGTGAGGCTCCGCGTCACATAGCTCATTTAATCTCATCAAGTGAGGAAAATGTTGCCGATCAAATCAAATCTGTCGAGATGTAATTTAACTCTCTTGATAGCTCGAGACTGTAAGCACCTGGATGGATTCCTCTTGATTCTTCCTCGAGACTCGCACGCACCCGCTCCAGACATGCTCACCAAGTTGGAGCAGGGGCAAAGCACACCACGAAAACGCGATGGACTGTAAGACCACGCTACGAAGTAGCTGGGAGATGTGAGATATAGTAGGTGACCACTAGGTGTTTGCCAGTGGCTTGTGATAGGACATACCTGATGGTATAAAACAATAGATTCGATTGAAGGAATGTACTCAAGCAAGCAATCCTTTACTTGAAGTTAACTCATTGACATTCAATGTCATTAACGATGACTGAACTCCTGTGGCAATTACACTAGCCCTGCACTTCGATGAATCGAAGCTAAGCTTCATCCGCAACGACATCAGTGAATGCATGAGTTCGTGACATTGTGGTCGTGGGAAATACAGCAGGCTGTAATTTGTTCCTGCTAAACATAGCTATCTATACTACAAGAAATTAGAGTGATCCGTACATAGTCATGGATGTATGCAAATCTAGACTGCAATGAGGAGTTGCTGACAAGACTGCGACATTGCAACATCACGGCCAACAAGGGATCATAGCATAATTATGACTGGATTGTTAAACATGCTTATTTGTCATCATTAAAATTTTCAAAGTCGAAGCTATTCATGCCATTATCGTGAAAAAAAGCACTAGCACTGTTTATCAAATATATATTAACATTGCAAGCTATGAAAATATTATGACACTGTGCCATCTCAGCCTGAAAATTAATGATCAATAATTGTGTCTGGGTTGTTGAGAATGTGCATTTTCCATCATTTGAGTGTTAAATTACTTAGCAAGGGATAGCTATGTAATCGGCATAATATTGCTACTGTGATATAAGGTTTTCCAATGCTGTTGTTTGGGATGTGCTGTTGTTTGTACATATTGATGATCCGTGCTGGACCTTGATTGAAGCATTGATGAGATGACGCAATACTACTTCCTATCGGGTCATCAAATCCACAAGCTGCTTGCCTTCAGTAAAATCAGGAAAGTACAAAATGAGTGGCAAATCGCAAACCCTAGCTAGTGACAACCACCATGATCCCTAGTGGCACATCGCTGAGTTTCTTAGATCGCTACTTCGACTTCAACAATGATATTGAACCTGTCACGGTGGATCACAATTATCATCAGCTCCCATGGACTACTAGCAGGCAATGGCCCCCCCAAATCCGAGTCATTCCAAGTCCAACCTTCAGTGCAGCCTGGCCAAGAGAGTGGCCTTCACAAAATTGGCACTTCAGCCCCATGCCAATGCAGTCACTACTGAGCCCTGTTCCAACAGTGCCTGGGCTTGGCACTGATCAGTCCATTCATATCAACAAAGTTAGTACTCATGCCTGCAGGCGGACTTGGAAGGCCAAAAGCAGCGTTGACTCAGTGGTGGGAGACCAAATGAATATTCAAGTATTTAAATTTGTGCCTTCAAACTCTGGAGAGGTTATGTTGGAATGTCGAGAGGAGATGAAGTTCGCCATTTTCAATACCTCACTCCTACCTACAACAGCAGAGACTGCAACTATTGCACAGAATTCTTGGGAAACAGTAATCAGCAGGCAGTCAGGTATGTGGACACTATCTCAAGCATCAGATATGTGGCTTACTGATTGAAATAGTGGAACTTCACAATTGGGCGCAGAATTTGTGCTCTTTGCAGGAAAAAAGTCTGGGGAACATAGTCAATACTGTCTGAAATGACATGAAGGATGTTGCGTGTGTATTCATTTATTTCCAATATCACCTAGAGACGTACCAGATGGATGTCTCACACCTTATGAGCCATGGAATTCGAGTCTTGCACTTAACTGGGGACACTTCAAGATTTCTCAACCTCATACAAATGGTAAGTGGTGAATTTGCTCTTGATTTTTTTTTCTCACTTGGCCACTCTGTTAGATCAATGGCCATACAGTTACCATACTGTTTGGAAACCCGGCTGTCATGTCTTACATTGGATACCTGCTATATGATAGCAGGTATCAGTACCATCACTATATTGGCAGTCATGAGTGGACTGAACAGTCTGAACCATCATCTAATGGAACCTCCGCGCTCGGTGTCGACAAATTGTGACCGCTATTCATGATGACAGGCACTCTATTTCGTTGGGCCTTAGAAGAGCGGTGCAGTGGCATGGTGATTGATAGTGATATGTGGGTTAAAAATAATTGAGATTACCATAACACCCTCATTAGCGGATTTGATGGGATGACCCTTGAACAAAAGGCTGCATTGCAAGTTCTCGTTGATCAGATTGCTACATGCCCTTTGAACTAGTTCAATTTTGCATATACAATACTACTAGATAAGCTCGTTATCATCCTTAAACTAGTGTCCTTCCAATACAAGTCTCTCTTTGCTTCTGTCTCCAATCCACTTGGCGTCAGTTGCCTTCTAGCATGTCCCGCAGATGCATGTGGCGCTGGTCTGACAGGGATGTGCGCATGCACAACTCGCCTGCTTACTCTCATCCTCATGCTATCTGGGTATGTAGCAAGATTTAATAGAGCGTGGGTGAAGCTCTGAGACCAAAGAGGGGTCAGTGATCGGTTTACTCTGGAGCATATTGGCATACCTGAGCTGATGTATATAATGCTGCGAAATTGAGAAAATCTGCAAGCATATACTCTGAAGATTCCTGTGCTCATTGTCGGATACGTCAATGAGCCAGCTAGTCATGTTGTTCTTTACTGGGAATCACAGTCAAGTGATGAACCATGTTATAGGAAGATAACACACCGGTCGAGCATTCCATTCATCCCTGAATTGATCTAGAGTCTGCAGTTGTTCCTGCATGATAGGTTCAAGAAGTGTCATACATCTCCTAATGCTACTAGGCATATTCATCAATAATTGACCAATGATCCTAAAAGTCAAAGTTGGGTCTTTGCACCATCAATTCAGCAACACTGCTTATGGATGTACAAATTTGGGGAAACAATTCATGAGAGTTGCACACAATACCACTTGTAAAGCGAATTGCTGTTGCAGGGCTTCAAATTCAGGGGATCGGCCTGTAAGTGGGTTAAACGGATGCACCCTTGATCTAAGCGAACCACTCACACAGCAGAAGCCCAGCAGGGGGGCGATTGCTTATGCGACACATAGCCTTCGTGATCTCCGGGAATATGTGAACCTTAGCCCAACCTGCACAAAAAAGCACATAAGGATAGCCTCACGGAGAAGGTGGGTAGCTGAACTTGCCATCTTGGTCTAACAGTGTAATGACACTGAATGCATGGTTGATTTTGTCATAAACATCAGGAAAGTGCCTGAAGGTTTCGGGAGATGATTACAAGTGACTTGGATGTGATAGAGATATTCTTGCGCACCAATGCCAAATGTATATTTAACTTGTAGAAGCTGTAAAACAACGGATCAAATTTCAATGTTACGGAACCAAAAGAAAAACTTCCAATGCACATCTTGCATAGCGTGATCAAATGAAAGCTTGTCTTCCGGCACCTTCCTCAACTCCTCTATTAGCCGCATCCCAGTCGAGACTGCTACCCATTTGTCAATCAATGGCACTCTGAACATTCCGCCTTTGTGCTTCATTGACGTTCAAAACATAGTTGCCTAAGAATAACATGGTCACCAACCTTCTGATAGCCTTCTTGCACCATGGCTGGAGCATGCTTTATGAAGCGGACCACACCAAGCCACAAAGAGACTGCCCCTGACGGACCAATCACAGGAATAGCACCAAGCTAGACCAGACATTAGTCAGCCCACTGTGACTGCATGAAAGTACTTACCTCTGAAAACCTGCAATGATCGTAAATGAAGACGAGCAGAAGGGCTACAGCGACAGCCAAGCTATAGACAAAGAGACCAGCATTGTCCATGGGATGAACATCAGGGACAAAAAGAGGTAGAGGGCATTTTGGACACCACTTCCATGTGAGGGAGAAGTATTTATGTTGGGCATATTGATTAGTATAGTGAAAAATAGAGTTGAGCACAAGCCTCTTACCAGGTAGGCTAGATTAGATCATACAAAACCTGAGCAGTGGGACGGAGTACTGAACATATGATTTTCTGTTCTCAAGGCGAAGTTTTCATGAGTAAGGTTAGTGATCCTTATTCTCGAGGCGCATGAGAAGCTATGAGAAGGTCCACAGACGGGCCAATCTTGTCAATCGGAATTTTGTCATGTCAACAAAGCCATGATCAATCGAATAAACAGTGACAGCGATCTTTGTGAGGAGTCAGAGGATGAAAGTGAGACCCAGTGAAAACTGGACCTTACCGGATATAGGCTCTTACATCCTGCTGTAGTTCCCATGACTACAATGTCATGAACTCATGCATTCACTGATGCTGTGCACATGCTATCCTCACCCATCCTCCACACCAAGCTGCACCAGCACATATCAATGGCAATGCAGCGGCCTTGCCTACTACACCAGCTCTTTCAAATGGTTCTGCTCATGCACACACAGCATCAAATCAGATCGCATCACCTGTCATAATCCCAAACACTCCTGCCTCAAACAGCATTGCACCCCCTCCATCCAGCATCGTTCACAAGCTGGCAGTGGCCAATGAGCAAATGTGGCCTTTGATTGGTAAGTGTGTTCTCACATCTGAAAGAAAACCTGCTGATGAGTTTACTTGTCATCCCCCACTGCAGTTGAGCAGGAGGAAATAGCAGCAGAGATTGTTTTTGTGGACTCAGATGAGAATTTGGTGATTCAGGTGTCACAGGTGGTCTCCTGCCATCCTCTCTCCCACCATCCCCACTGTCAGCTTCGCCCTCCATCCCTGCTATCAGCCTCCACCATCCTCACTGTCAGCCTCCCACCATCATCATCAATCATTCATCCTGCTGCCTTTCACATTGGCTGCAGCTTTGCAGCTGCAAACTATTCTGGGTGCTGTCCTGCGGATGTTGTCAATCGGACTCATTGACTGCACTTACTGTGGTCTTGCTGTCTCACTCATAACCTGTCAGAGCAACAAAAATGACAATGTTGGGAAACCAATAGCAGCTAGTATGCTGCCCAGCGTTGAGTCTCTGATTCTTTCTTTATCAATTTCTCGTCTCATTGTTGAATCATTCTACTAGCGACCTACATCTTATACATCGTCTGCTGAGCAACAGATTTTTGCCAGTGCTAGTGTCAGGGTTGCATATGGAAAGTTGTTTGTCAAGTCTTTTTGGGACTTGCCAGTCTCCTCTTTTATGAGCCAACCTAGTAACTCATAAGCACGCGTAAATTACGTCGGTCCACCCCCATTTGAACCCATTTGACTGGAATATAAAGGCTTAGAGGTGAGCAAAGCCCTCTGTATTATTGCATGATGATGTCACCCACTGAATCAATAACTCCGCCCCCCGTGCTTGTGCAAGCTCATAGCCTGAACTACTCCCACTGTGTGGGTCAAGAGTTACTTCTCTCGAGGAATCACAACTCCATTGACTCTATTTCCTCTGCTCATCGGCGATCTCGTGTGCAAACTGCGGCCTATTTACTGGGCATTCGTGAAAAGCTACCTGATATTGACAATGGAGAAATCAACCAAATCCGTGCTGTTCAATTATATGACGCATTGGCAGGAGTTCAAGATGTTGGACCAGAGGAAGAACTTCCTGCACCCACTAAGCCCAGGCCTGAGCAAAAGAAAGGTAACACCCTATCGTACTCTCGCTGAGTAACTTGGATACTCACCCTTGTCATACAACTGTAGTTGAGTTTCGGATTCCTTTGGATAGCATGGAGACCGAAAAATGTACAACATATGTGGGCCGTTTGTACTCCAAATCAGATCTGAGTGCCCTGGTCATTTTGGACTCTGTGAGGGCCACCATGGACATCCCAAATACATACGAACACTTGGGTTGGTGCCTGTCTACAGCCTGCCACATGGACCTACCCCACCGGCTTCTGAATTCACAAGACATCAGCAACACTTTCAGAGCTGCATGGGAGCAGATGTCCGGGTGGACAAAGAAGAACGTTGCTATTGAAATCATCAACACCATAAGTGGTTTGATAACCTCTGTGAGCTGCCCACACTACATCACAATTGCCACATGCAGAAGCCTGTGGCTAAAGAGGGGCTAACAAAATGGTGCGACGGTGTTCAGAATATGGTGTCTAAGCCGTTGGTTCTGCCCTATATGCAGGAGTTGCAAACTGTCTGGAGCAAATTGTGTTGCTCCGAACATCACCTTGGAGAGGACGCTGCATTCTGCTGGGTGGATACATCACAGCCAGACATGAATCCACACTATCCATTGTGTACCCGAGACTTGCAGGAGTGGGCTAAGTATCTGGTATGTATTTGCCTGCAAGCGTCATACATATCATGATGGTGAGCAGTAGAGCAATTTGAGGAAGGAAGGTTGGGCATTTACCACCGTGACCCATCTTGAAGTAGACCTCTAGTTATTTTAAACTAGTAATGCTATGCATCAAGACAAAACTCTAGTGCAGTGATACCTTACTTAGATTGTTCATCAATATCCTTTCAGTAACTGTGTTCCCACTCACAACCAGTGTATGCCAAATGCTGCATATACATATTACCCACCACTTTCAAACTCTGCTGACTTCACTTATATAATCAGGTGGCACAATTTGGAACTGGGTCTGCTAATGGCTAGTATCCCACATACCAGCATCTGCAAAGGTCTCAAAACACCTTCAATGAACACTTTCAGAGGATCCAGTCCTGATCCACACTGTGTAGCATGAGCGGCTGACTGTATTCTAGCTAAATCTATGTCACAGGATGACTTTGAGTTATCAGACAAGACTTCAAAGACTCCCCATGATATACTCTTGGATTCCACTATGCAGCAACATGATAACTTCAATGACCCATTGTATGCTACTCCATCCCTCCCCTCCGTGACCCAACACATGCCTAGTTATGCAATGCACTTGGTCCCAAGATTCCTACCCACTCAGGCATCATACCATGATGCTCCTAGTGCACTAGAACTCTGATTTGTTGAAAGATCTATAGGGAAGTACTCTGGAGAGTCTGATATGAGTATGATAGATGTCCAGAAGGTATTTTAACTTCATTTTGACCACAGATCCCTTCATGTTGACAGGAATTATGATAGGGCCTCACTGTCTTCAATCATGGCATTGATGCTTTGTCTGACAGTGCTGTCTGTGCAGCCATCCTCGCCAAGCGATGTGATCGCGAATCCAGGCACTTGTGTGCTCTCACAACAGCTTGGGAGCTCAAGACAACCGAGCGACATGCAATTCTTCTTCAAGCAATACTGTTAACTGATGCTACATTGTATGCTGAAAGCATGGCAGAAGCTTCCTTCTTCGAGAGGCTTTTGGTCAAATGTAGTGGGAAGCAACTCAAAGATGATGCAGACTTCGGCATTGCTGCGTATACCCATGATTTCATGGAGTACACTGTTGTGGATCAGCACAACTTGTCGATACCCCCTGATGGTCCAACTCCTGAAATTTGCTTGCAGACATACTTGGAGGCCATTAATGCAGATGTGAGCAGTCCTATGTCCCAGTTGGCTGTTTGAGGTATGGTGATTTGTTGAATCTTTGCAGATGTCATGATATTAACTATGGTGTGACTGACCATGACAGAACAGGTCATGACTATCATTTTCGCTCGCTTGTGTCCTGTCATTCTCGGATTGATCCATAGTAGATGTACATATGTACAAAAGTTTTGTCATGACTGGGTGTATGTGGCCGCAGCAGCAAGAAGAAGCAAGAACGATTGTTACTGTATTCTAGTACTAGTAATTGATTGACTACCACACTAGTAGAATCACTACTGTGACCTTTGAATTCGAGAATTTCTTGATGTCAGATTCATTGCATTAAATCAGGCACTGAATCAGCATTCAAACTTAACTCAAAGTGTTTATACCAGAGGGAAATATCGACTTTGAACAATATTGAATATTGAATTGCAGTTCCCCTTGGGCACTGATATTTCAGTTGGAGTTGAATGAGGGAGGCTGATATTCTGAACTTTATGAAGATTCATTGGTAGCCAGTCTCGAGTCCGCTAAACAGTTCTTCATGGAATGCACATCAGACTGAGTCTATGGCCTGGGCTTATTCTTCTTTGGCTCTCAGTCATTTACTACTACTCGATGGTGTCATCCCAGGCTTGCAAAGCTCCAGGCTGCTCCTGGGAGAAAACAACTGATAGCCGAGGACTTAGTAGGCATTGTGCAACCTGCCAATCCTACAATAAATACAGAGTTCTAGCCAGTCAGAAGAGACACAAGAGAGCAAAAGAGGCAGCCAGATCTCCACTGACTTGAAACAGTTTGGTGCAGCAAACAGTTGCCAGTTCAGAGAGCTTAGCTTGTGGCAGTTCTGACTCGTCGGTGAGGAACCTTTTCTATCCCATCATGCAGTTATGATAGCTTAGTGATTGATGTCATATTTCTAGAATATGACGGTATTGCCTATCCAGCATGTGCCAGAGGGTCACAGTGACCGCTCAAAACCTATTGCCCCATGTAAACCATCCATCAGGTACAAGATTCAGGCTGGCCCTAGCAGTCTCCCATCACAGCAGGGAGTCATGGGCACTTCCAGCAAACTTTGCAGCAGTTTGATATGGATAATTCCTGTTTCAACAATGTGCTGCCCGAAATTGATCAGGGTCATGCTCAGTTGGGTACTGGTATGTCACCTGGCAGTGGGTTCTTGAAGTCAGCTGATCATTCTTTTCACTTTTTCTCAGCAGAAGAACCTTCACACCATTTACCAGTGAGATGGATACCCAGGCCTTTTGAGGATATCTCTCTTTCTGATGAGGATGCTAATATCTCAGATCATATTGATACTTTGCCTACTAGTCACAGTAGCACTTGAAATGCTGCCCTGCCGCAATCTAGATTATGGAGAGTTCTACTGACATTACAAGACACACTTTGGACTCCCTTCAATTCACTTGGACTTGCCCAATTGTACCCCCGTCACCCATCCTTCGAGCTAGATAAATTTGTCCCATCCCAGCTACTTTCAACAACCTGTCCAACTATCAAGCAGGAGACTGATTCACCTTGTATCCTCCCACCTCCTCACCCCTTTCCCAACATGACGATCCACCAGCTCATGTCTTCGATGAATAGTGGAAGCAATCTGAAGTCTGAGACTGAAGTCACCTGTCTTGTCAAGGAAGTAATGCTAGTGAAAGATTTTGACATAATGCACCTGGAGGACTTCTCAGTAAGGAGGAGTTTGTGAAAATTGGATGATGACCCCAGCAGCAAGGGAAACATCAAGTTTCCAGATGACTGGACCCAAGCCAATATCACCATTGATATTCCCACAAAATTGGGGGAGGACAATACAAGATCTTTTTCGGTTCCAGGGTTCCATTTTCGCCCACTCATTGGAGTAATCAGGTTGGCTTTTGCAGATATCCAGGTGAATGCATTCCACCTTTCACCATTCAAGCATCTGTGGAAGGATCCATTGGACAGTCACAAGGAGTGAGTATTTGATGAGTTGTACACGTCTGACTTGTGGCTAGATGCCCAAGATGATTTGCAAAAGCTCCCAAGGGAGCCTGGATGCTCATTGGAATGGGTAATCATGGGTCTCATGTTTTTTCTGATGCTACACATCTTGCAAACTTCAGAACAGCAAAAGCCTGGCCTCTCTATTTGTACTTTGGAAACCTGACCAAATATGCACATTCTGCACTGAAATCTGGTGCATGTCACCTTGTAGGGTTTTTACCATTGGCAAGTCTTCTTATTCTACCTTCAAGCACTATTTAATATTATATGCTAGCTGCCTGATAAGGTCAAAGATATTCTAAGCCACTTGCCTCAAATATCAAAAAGTGGCACAGCCGCCCTTCACGCTCATTGCCAGCGTGATTTGTTTCATGCATGCTGGAATGCCTTACTAGATCAAGACTTTATTGAAGCGTACCGCCATGGTATCATGCTAAAATGTGCCGATGGAGTATTGCACAGAGTATTTCCTCGTATATTTGCATACTCAGCTGACTATCCTGAAAAGTGCATTTGACCTTTAAATATTAGTGAATTACTCAAGGATCTCCAGGGTTTTAATTGCCACCATCAAGGATATGGGCTTGTGTCCCTACCCTCGCTGTCTCATGCCGAAAAGTATGTTCGCTTCTCTAGGCCTCCTTAAGGACATGAAGAGCTGTCTCAATAATCTTCGAGTCTATGTCAAGGCTAATATCTTTGTGGCATGGGAGTATATTTACAAGTGGGGAAGTACTGTGGGCGGTATGAAAGTTGAACAGACACTTGGAGAGGGCTCCTGGGTGCCTGTCATGGTGAGTACGGATTTTCTGCAGATATGTTGTACCAGCTCAGATGAATAATTGGCAGAACAAATTTGTCAAGAAGCTCGGAGCACTGCACCTCGACCCATTCCAAATGCTCATTGTGGACTTCATGCACAAGTGCAAGTTGGGTACTTGGAAGGCTCTATTTACTCACCTCATCAGGATCCTATATGCACTGCCAGGCAGAACTCAGCTAGTTGCAACTTTAGATTCCATGTAGGTGTTTGTCCAGTGTTTCTACGTAACCTATAGGTAACAAATTCTATGACACCACAGATTTCATCAGATCCCAACTTTCGGTAGCGGGGTAATTCAAACCTTTGCAAATAACACATCCGAGATGAAGAGACTGGCTGCATGAGACTTCAAAGATATTTTGCAGGTCTTGTGCCCTTCAACTTTATCATTCTCTATGCAGCGTCCTGATATCCTCTGCAGTGTGCAATACCAGCATTCGAAGGGCTGTTTCCAGACAGTCATGATATGATTGTGCAGATTCTTTTGTATAGATTCACTCAGTGGCACATGCTTGCCAAGTTAAGACATCATTCAGAGTCAACCCTTGGCTTCCTCGAGGACACATTCAAAACTCTCTCTTGACAATTGCGGAAATTTCGTGAATTTATGTGTGCCACCTTTAACACTATAGAGCTACAAAAAGAGCAGGCAGCTCACCAATGAAAGTTAGCCAAGCATGTTGAATCCAACAATACTTCTTCAGAATCCAGTGGGCCAAGAGCGAAAAGGTTCAATTTAAACACCTACAAGTTTCATGCAATGGGTGACTACGTGCGCACCATCAAGCTCTTTGGCACTACCAACTCTTTTACCACCCAGATCATATGTATTACCTTTCCTAGCCCTCAAGGACACTGCAGAACTTATGTTATTGGCCAGGGAGAACTGGCGCATGAGCCCCTTCAGTAACAAATTCTGTATTATACGGGTCACCCGACCTACATAATATCCTGTATAAGATGGGCCAGCAGACCATGGGCCGAGACAATATATATCCTTGACAGGGACGGATGGGCCAGAGGATATATTATTTCCGATGGAGATGGGTGGGCCCAGCCGGGAATATGTAGAGTAGGATGGACATGTATATTATAGACAGCTGGGTGGAAGAGAGATGTGAGGCAAATATTATTATTTTATATAGACGGGTGGGCCGAGCGTGCAGTGAAACATGTAATACATAGATGGGTAGGCCGAGGTAATAGTATATTGTCCAGACGGGTGGGCCGAGCGTGTGGTGAAATATTGATTATATAGACAGGTGGGCCGAGGTAGTAGTATATTTGCCAGATG
>QLOO01006433.1:0-11291 GCA_003313855.1 Suillus sp. MG131
CTACAAATCGTGGCGTGCCTGAAGCAGATTTCGCCTGCGCTGTCACTGCGGAAGCGAGATTGAACGGGTTAACTCCCTTGACCGACCCGACACACAACGTACCTGCTAACTTGTATTAGCTACAGTTGCGGAAAAGCAAAGCCACCAATTTTGGTGACCGAATTTTCCAGGCTTTAACACAAAATCTAATACACTTTAAACATTGTAGATATGTTCGTGCTAAGATAGGCGTCATTCTTATCCAACACCTCTTACATAATCGTAACCCTAACCCTAAAAGCGGCCAAACCTTCGACTGCCACAAGAAAGATTAGTGACAAGTGATTAGTACATGTAGTAACACAATATACTGGTGCATTAGGCCATGACCACTGACAGTTCAAATGGGGTTGATGTTGAGGGTTGTGACAAGCACAGACATATTGCAAATACCCAATATAAGGACTTTTGGTAGCACTAGGACTTTTTTTGTGTTTTTACTGTGTTTTTACCACATGTCACAACTCAAGTTTGATGACCTCAATATGTGTGTGACTGTCACATGAAATGAAATAGGTTTGGTTCGCTTGCCCTGTGATGAACTTAGGTGCATATCTCTACAGTATTTTACTATACTAGAGTAGAGTCATAGTTGACCTGTTACTGTTCCAGGATTGTTTGGTTCCCAAACTCAAGAAGAACAAGGTATGTGCAAGGTGACACTACTTAGTCATGCCTGACCCCCAGGACCTCCCCTTGCTTAGAAATACTCATCCAAACAGCTAGAACCCTAACTCAAACATACACCAGGCACTGCAGTCTGCCACATTACTTCTTCTCCTTCCTCTCATTGTCCAGAGCACTGTGTCACTTCAGATAGATAGAATGTGTTATGAAACAAGCACACAGCTGCAGAGCCTCTGTCGTTGGTGTGTCCTTCCTCCCATCTTTCAGAGCACTGTCACTCATGCCCATCAAATAGATGTATTATGAAATGGACACATGGCTGCAAAGCCTCTTTGTTGGTGCATCCTTCCTCCCATCATTCATTCAGAACACTGTGTCACTCACTCACTTCAAATAGATGTGTAATGAAACAGGTGTGCAGTTGCAAAGCCTCTTTGTTGGTGTGTTCTTCCTCCCATCATTTAGAGCACTGTGTTACTCACTTCCTTCAAATAGATGTGTAATGAAATAGGTGCATGGCTACAAAGCCTCTGTTGTTAGTGCTTCCTTCCTCCCATTATTCAGAGCACTATATCACTCATGCCCATCAAATAGATGTGTGATGAAATGGGCACACAACCATGAGATCTGTTTAAATTCTCTTAATATGTCCCTCTCTGATGCTTGATAACACTCTTGTCCTTATTTCAGCTATGATGATTATATTGCAGCTAAAGTATGGTGCTAGGTGACTGTTTGTGGAGAGTGTGGGGGCAGGTATGTGGTATGATGATGCTTCTGCCACATGTTAATAATTGAGTGCCCCAGCCAGGGAACTATATGATGAGACTCTGATGTGGCATTCTGAGTTGTCTGCAATTGTGAGTAGCGGCAGGGACTGAATTGTTGTGGGTTGGTAGTCTATGATGCGAGCACTGGATACTAATGCAAATGACAGGACACTAAATGTGCTGATTTATGCTAGAGATGGTGGCTTGTGGAGCAAGAATGACGGTGGTTCAACTACTGGCTCTTTGGTATGCACATATTGCACTGTTGGCATTGCTGTTGTAGAGACTTGATCCTGCATAGCCTCACAAAGGCACTTTTTACGAGTCATGACAAACTTACTTGCAGTATGCATGCAAGGTGATGCACACGCGATAGAGGCAATGTGAATGCAACACTTGCATGACCAACATGACACTTGTGTGACATAGGTGACACTGGCGTGATGCACACACACTTTCCTATGCCTAAGTGCCCTAAGGCACCTGACCTCCGAGTGTCCATTCTCATGTCCAACCAAGTTTCCAGGTGTGCATTTCCCCATTTATTCCTTATATCTTTATCATACCTTGATTATTACACCATGGACCCTTATTTTACATCACCCTAGTGCTACCTATTTGGTTCCGTGCCCTGGGAGCGCACTTACATATGTTTTTACTTAGACATATGTGGTTTTTCACTTGACTTTTACTTTTACCTTACCTTTACACCAATGACCACTTCACTTTAGTATCTAACTACCATTCAACTATGAAGCCATTAATTTGAATCTTGCCCGTCTGTTCAAGTTGTATATACTGTCTACTCTCCTGCACTTCGCGTGCCTATAGCGCCTCATTTCCTGTGCCTGTTGCCTCGTTCATGCGCCTATAGCGCCTCATTCTCACACCTCGCATGTAGCCCAGAGTTGATAGAACTTGTGGATACTGCTCACTTTGCTTCCCCTAAGGGTCGAGCCTATCGCACACCATACCTCACCCTAACACACATTATATTACATATCAGCTGCACACTCAGCTGAGTTGTGTTACCCACACCATATCAGAATGCAGAGGTGCTACATACTGTACTATTGGCATTGTAACAGCATATGCCATAGCAGGTTGTGGATGTGTGTCTTGCATTGTGTTCACTATATGTGAGGAGTGGCATTTTTGTTGCACTCAAGCTGATGAAAATGAGCTAGTTTTTGGAGCATAATATAAGTTCATACTTTGTTGCATAATGCACTGTTTTGCACGTTGAATATAAGTTGCACCTTGATCTTGAGTTGATACACCAAATGTGGTGTGAACATCCATACTGTTTGTTGCTCCCTGATTGTATCTCATGCCTTTTATGAGGCCAGCTAATAGAGTCAAGTGAATGCCTTCATGATACACATTACGATGAGACTGCTCATTGCCATTGGTTGTCATAGGTGATGCTTTCCAAAAAGCAAGAGGTATCAGGCTTGCTAGCTGATATATTGCTGGAAACACAAATTTCATGCCTTCAAGCTTATCTTTCAACCATGTTGGTGATGTGTTAATTTTTACAAAGTGTTTGATTGATGATAATTCACCTGCAGCTTTGGGACCACCATTACAAATAATATTCAATATCTTCTGAATGTCTGGATGGGGCTTGGATGTTGCCAAGCTCAGCATTGCTGCATATACTTTGTCTGAAACATGGGTGTGAAGACCATAGACATTTCTTTTAAAATGTAAGCCAATAGAATCGATGGAGATGATCATATGGCCCCAGATCACAGAGATGATGCTGCAACTTATATGGGCATGGTGTTGTGATGGAGCAAGACAATTGTGCACAATACATTCCCAAACCTTCAACATTAACAGTTATTAGTTATTTACAAAACAAATGGCTGATACACACACCTAACCCTTGACCTTTGTGGCTATCAGCAATCACTGTCTCAAACCCATGGCCATGGATGTGGTTGAATGACACAGGCAACCCAGTGTCAGTGGATGCAATCTCAAAAATTTGTTTGAAGAGAATGAGATGAGCTTTAGCACTTTGTGATGTTGTAAATGCTCTACTGCTGATGACAGCTAGAAAACAAGATGTTCATGCACAAAAGTATAAACAGTGTGTGAGATTTACATTGTTGGTGCTCAATATTTCATGACTCGATTTCAAACTCTTGCCATCCTTGTACATGCTTAAATGATGTGTTGATTGACAGGCATGTAGCTTGTATGAGGTGCAGTGACATATGTGGTGTCATGCAGATGACAAGTTTGGGTCTCACTCCCTGTTTGATGACATGTGTCTCCACACAGTGCACATAGCATTGTTCCAGAGGTAGCTTTGCATGCTCCTTGGCAAGGAGATGTGCACCTAGTAATTCCACATCAGTATAAGCAGCAGAGATCTAGTAGCAATACCTGCCTTCAAATCCTGTTCCACTGGGATACTTTACAGACCTCAGAATATTAATGGAATGCTGTACATGATCGAGATTGGCCAATGATGGCAGAAGATCCTGCAGTGTTGCATTACAGCCACTCCTTGTCAGTTCTCAGGTAAATAAAGTTACATTCAAATCATAAAACACATTGGCATTGACTCTACTACCACAGCTGCACACAATATATCACTACAGCATCAAATCCACTGCCCATCCACCCCTCTTAGGCTCTCCAGTGTCACTGCTGATGATGCACACATTGAGCTTGCAAGTCCAGCATCTTCAATGGAGCAGGACATATTGCATTCACTTGCAGAGGGCAGAGGGATCACATCCTATAAGCATATTGGGCTATTAGAGTTGTGTGGAAACTGTCAATAAACCTTTGCAGCAAGTGCATTGCAGGTGCACATCTTAACTTGCCAAAAAGATTGAATATTATATAGTGCCTCAGTCAAGCTTCAGTCTGGTTTATTAAATTTTTCATGTTACATATAGGCAAGGAGGTCCTGGGGGTCAGGCATGACTGAGTAACATTGCCTTGCACATACCTTGTTCTTCTTGAGTTTGGGAACCAAACAATTCCGGAACAGTAACAGGTCACTCATTACTCACTGGAGTAGTCATGATTCTAAATTTCGACATGAAAAATGTCCTCCCACAGGTGCCCTTTTTTGATCACTCCTATCCCGAGTTCCTCACATACCCTATCACAGACCAAGAACTCTGGGCAGAAGCCAGGAGAAGAGGCACCAGGTCCAGTGAACTGAAGTGAAAAGACTTGCCTGATTTATCCCGTAAATATTAGGTAATCAATATCCGCATCAGAAAATAATGTTTCCGATAAACCTCCTACATTCCATCATGCCTCGGGTACAGAAATCAGTGAAGCAAAGGCATGACCCTCTCCACGCACAACTGGATGTCGACGAGGCGCAAGCGAAATATGGTCGCATATCTCAACCGGGGAAGCGCACGAAGCGGCAGAAATCCTCTGGCGACGAAGAGAGCTCAGAGGTGTGTACACTCCAATCATATCCGTTAAAATGATCGATCGCGCGCAATGTACAGGTAGTTCTTGACCCAAAAATGTCGAGGAGAATCTTTGAGCTCGCGAGGGATCAACAGGAAGAGATTGATATGCCCGAGGATGAGCCTCAACATGAAGATAAACGCGAAAACTTCAAGCCCAGAGTACAATTCGTGGATGACGACGACGACGACGACAGTGACGATGATGACATGAGTGATAACAGTGATGCAGAGGATATGTTTGTCAGTGCATTCTGATGTGGCTAGCTTGCTTCTCATCGTCCCCTTTAGCAATTGGATTCTGGAGATATCCAAGCATTGGATGCACTACTACCATCTAATTCTGGTGAACGTCGAACATTAGCAGATATCATTTTCGCTAAATTGGAGAGTGGGGAGACAAATGGTGTCAATGTCATGCAAAAGGTGCAGCAGGGTATGGACCAAATCCTGATCGCTTAGGCTATTATCTCATGTTTTCTAGATCAAGAACATCCTGATCCAGCACTCGGCCTTGATCCTAGACTCGTAGAATCTTATTCAAAGCACGTATATTCTCGCCCATGCAATGGCGTTTACTGAATTTCGTCTTTGTTGCAGACTCGCAATCTTCCTGCACGGGTATAAGTCGGGGCCATTACCAAAATTCTTCAAAGTTATTCCCTCGCTCCCAGCATGGGCAAGAGTATTAGCGCTCACTCGTCCCGAGAATTGGAGCCCTCATGCATGTAGAGCAGCAACACGAATTTTCGTGTCAACGATGAAGCCTGCTCAGGCTCAACTATTTCTTTCCGTTGTCCTCCTGGACGCAATACGAGAGGATATACAGAGCAATAAAAAGCTCAACGTGCAATATTATGAGTGCCTGAAGCGTGCATTATTCAAACCTGCAGCATTCTTCAAGGGTATCGTGTTCCCGATGTTGGAAGTGGGTTATTGGTCATACGTTTTTAATCATGCTTAATCATCTCTACCACCTACTAGAACGGTTGTACCCTTAAAGAGGCTGCTATCATTGCTTCTGTCGTTGCTAAGAAGAAAGTGCCTGTTTTGCACTCAGCAGCAGCTCTACTTCGAATAGCGAACATGGACTATACAGGTATAGTATCATTCTTCGCTGTTTTCGGGATAATTTATTGCTTCCAGGACCAAACTCCCTATTTATTCGCGTCCTGATCGATAAGAAGTACCAACTTCCATACAAAGTTGTGGATGCCTTGGTGTTCCATTTTATTCGTCTTTCCAACACTTATAAGGCTCGTGGGCGTGGTGACACCCAGAAGCTTCCAGTGCTCTGGCATCAAAGCCTGTTAGCCTTCTGCCAGAGGTCAGGCTCTTTGCATTCGACATCGGTACCAATCTAAGTCCGGTGTTTTATAGATACTCGCCAGATCTCACCCCTGACCAAAAAGATGCTCTCCTGGACGTTATTCGCGTTAATCCGCATTTACAGATCGGCCTTGAGGTGAGAAGGGAGCTGGTTAACTCAGTAGCTCGAGGAGAGCCTCGACCCGACGTCGCTCAAGACGTAGACATGTCATGACGTGCTATCAATGATGTGTCTCCTTTCTTTTTATACATACATTCGTTTGATTATACGTCGCCCGATTGACAAGCTGGCCAGGCCTGTCTTCGAAGGGCAATTTTCGTCATCTGGACGATTAAATGAGTGTCATGACTCATGATCCTGAATGAGGTGCGCTTTTTCTGGTTTTCTTCATATAGCTTTTAGTGTCAACAAAAGTCCGACGACGTCCTGCGGGTGAAGTATCGCTGTTCCTTCCATCGTCAGTTGTGCGCTGCTACTACGTTATATCGCATAGAACCGATCATTGCGCTCCCGGCATGCGGCATGTGCAACGCTGGCGCGTGTGTTCTTGATGGCTAACCATCAGACTCTCATATCATCCTCAGCACCACATCAAAGCGTCCCTGCCCAGACTCTTTGACATCCCTCGTTTTTCCGATACACTGCCCTGTCGGCTGACTCGGCTCTTCAATATCTGGCTCCATCACATACAATTGAACAATTGAACATTGTGTTGCCCGTCATTGATGACATGTGAATATTGAGAACCACCCCAGTAGGATACAAATTGGTTAGATTTGATTGGTTAGGGAGAACAATTTCAATGGCCGGATATGGCTTTAAAGACCTAGCTAGACCCATAGACATGGTTTGCTTAGCGGGCAGAAGTGATACCGAGGTAGGATAACAGTAATGATTTGCAATCTGTTGTATACTTGCGTTACAACGACCATGCATACTCATCTATCTGGTAGAGATTCAGAGCCCCTCAGTATGGAGTAAAACCTCTAAAAGATTCATGTGCATCCTATAGCCAACAAACTTGACTCTCGTCATCAGTCATCTTGGGGGTGGTAGTGAATCTGCCTAGTGATCATCCAGCTGCTCTCGTAAAGAATAGCCACTATATGGGAAGATTGAACATTAGACCAGAAGAGTTTGTTGCATAGTATGGTATTGCCCAGGCATACCCTTAACAGAATATTGCCATGGATCATGAACCAATTATGAAAACGGATGCCTGAGTACCATGCTCTTGTGCCGAATATTAAAGACACAACTTACTTTGTCCTTGAAAAATTTAACAGCAGTGAAATGAGTCAGACATCACTGCAGGCAACATCAAGATCAAGAGTTCACCTCCATTGCATTGGACCATGCCAAAAGATTGAGTGGATGACATGGGTGCTGTGTGAGCAGCTGAAGGTCATTGATCCCAGTGTAACTGTGTGAATTAAAAGGGTAGCTCTAATGACTAGGAGCTGTATCATTCTGACAACCAAGATTGGAAGAATGCGCCAAAAAATTGATTTGCAATAGCCAAAATTTGGTCAGTAGTGTGGCAGGTTCCTGGAAATATACTAGTTTTTACTGTTCAGCATAATTTACAGGAACCTGGCTCTCACTAAACACTGGCATGGCCTGAGACTACTGGAAGAACCACCTCACACTTAACCTACAGAGTCAACAAATCATTGAGTTGTGGTTAGTTGGATTGGCTTTGGTTGATCACAACAGAACTCACCTTTGACTAGTTTAGACCCCATGCAACAGCCTGAGGTCATCCTTCCATTCAATTTGAATAATTTCAAAATTTTGCTATGGGATGCTTCGACAGCTGTATAATCACTTTCTACTCGGTGTCCTTCGGGCATCATCGTAGCATAGTGCTCTTCACCACTGCTTCTTGCCTCAATCGCTCACAAGACACAGGCATACAGAGTCGCGGGTAGCCCGCTTCGGCAGCAAAGGAGCGAAGAGCAGCAATATTGTGAAAGATCGTTCCACTGTATAGTGCATACATGGTGGTTAGTTTTAGTTTGATGCAACTCATAGTATCTAATTATTCAAGTTTCGGCTTGGTAAGTTGGCCGGCTCATCCCGGCTTCATTGATGTATTGAAAACTCACAACGTTCAACGTTAACTGAATCTCGGGCCCGAGAATGTGCGTTCGTTCTTTGCGCCATTTTTTTTCGCCTGGGTGCAGGGCCTAGTGTCGATAAAGGAGGTCTGTACTACTTATATTTTCCCTCACAATACTAGTGCATCGGCATGCGCAGCTCGTCCGCGTTATCAATTCATCCTTCACTTTAGGCTATGATTGTGCTTTGTCGCTTCCCCGAAGGCGCTCGATGCTGAAATCATATCTGTGCCGATAGCCTCATTTTTGTGGGCTCTATTAATTGTCATTTCACAGCCAAGTGTGCCACCACAAGGCTTGTCGGCAATTACTGTCACATCTTAATTATTACAAGACCCTTCTGACACTCTCAGACCCTCGATTTGTTTTAGGACCTGCCTTGGTAGTGTTTCGCCGTGCCCATTGCCATCGACTGCGAGAACTGGTGCACATGTGACATACTGCATGTGCTGCCCTCTACCTTTCATTGGCCTTCTCTTTCTTGCCGACACGACCAACCCGGCGGACAACACTGGACTCTGCCTAACCGTTATGCATGTTGGTGTGTGATCAAATCGCCGCTATCGGAGAGTCCAAAGCTGATTTCCGTGACCGCAGTCAACGCGTCGTAACTAGTAGTACGTCGTTAGAGTAGTCCGTTCAGGTCTAGGTCCTCGAGGCAGCCTGATTGCATCATAGTTATCATTGTCGCTGCGACTCAATTACCGGTTTTCTAGTTAACCTGCTTGCACGCTGAATCCACCCCTCAAATCGTATTCCGAGTCCGTTGGCTCTGCACACCTAACATCATCAACACTGCCCTACCCTTAAATTCCAAACTTTCATTTCACCACTCGTTGCGCCGTCATACCATAATTCGTGGACGGGGAAATGTTGCTCAGTAGTGATATGGTGATGATCCTCTTTTTGTGATGCATCTCAACTTCAATTGCTGCCTCCTCTTTTAATAACCAGTACAGCGGATACTTATGTCACTCTTTCAACCTCGTGACAGTTCGATTTGCCATCATGCGGCCGGCACTTCTGAAAGTCCGTCTGGCTATTCATTGTATAACGGAGATGCCATCACAGGTTTATGGCTATATGCTTAGCCGCGCACCCACGTTCTATGCTGGCTCCCTGAGCATTCAATGCCGAGTATTCGAATGCCCTGGTGCCTCCTTCCTTAAGTGTTCTGTTTCGAGCGTGTGTTCTCTACCAAGTACTGTCCTAACCTCTTTTTATATTGATTTCGAAATTTGCATGCTGCCTCAACTGAACCACTTGTGCGTGCCGCTTGCATAGCCTGACATATACCAAAATCCGCCGCTTTAACATGCCCACTGTTGGCGTCAGAACCAACAACAGACGTGACCGGACTACAGTTGTGGTTGTCAGGTTCTGCCTATTGCCACCGTGGTCGTCGGACGGTGATTGGGGAGAACCTGGCGAAATTTCGGGCTTAGCGGATAGATGCATATAAATTGAAGTCTCAAATCCTCGAAGACAATTTCCTGCTTTACAGTGAGTGATCGCTCAAGAACTTGGGCGACTTGGACATCGTGCTCATTTCACATTTAGCTCTTCCTGGACGTGCCACTATTAGCACCTTCGCGTTATCACACAACCAAATTTTGAGGGTGGGTGGTTTGCCGGTGCTGACGGTCATCACTGGCGGTCATCACTGACGCATATACTAGATACAATGAAGATCCAATTCGCCTACCTCACCATCCTTGCTGCTGCTGCGGCTAGGGTGAAGCCAGCTATTGCCCATGGTTCATGCATAAACCTGTGCTACGACATTGAGTCAACCGCTGACTGCGGGAATGGTTACGCACCCTACTGGTCAACTGCCGATAACTGCTACCTTTGCTGCGGTATCATATAGTTGGGGTAGCCATCGAGCTTGCACAAATGATGTATGTCATCCACCTATCAAAGCTAGATAGTCTCCCTTAAACAGACCATTAATAGATGGAAAACGTTCCTTATCAAACTCCTTTCTTCATGCGCACGCTTCAGATATTCACCCAACTTTGTGTCAATATGATTACCGCACCTGTCCTCCTTAGGGATACATCGCACATAAGGAACTCAGCGTCTCGGTATTAAGAAACAGCGAACTTGGAAGTACTACTAGGGCCGCGGAGGTCGAGAGCATGTCTCATGATATATCTTGCTCCACTACCTGATTCGAAAGGGAAAATCGAGGAGTTGATGGGAATCCTGAGATGCACGACCCTGCACTCTCAGGCAGAAAAATTTAATAAACGGTGACGGAACATCCAGCTAGCTCGGTCATGCATCGACAGACACTTACTATGCTAGTACTGGGCTTCATGAAGATCTGCAAAATCCTCCACGACCAGTCCCAGTCCATCAGTAGGAGTCGCCCTAATGTAGGCTATCTGTAACGAAGGGAGGTATCAACGAGAGATATCTGTTTCGTGAAACTGAACAAGGATCGAAAGCCAGCTCCAAGATGCGTGTGTTGCCCGCAATATTTATTGTTTGGTATGGTCTGGTCGTACAACGATAAATAAAAGTGGTGACACGAGGTGGGAATTGACATCGCAATACGGGCCCTGTCCTTTGGGATCCATAATTCGAAATTTCTCGAGTGCCGTCGCGCAGCGTCCCCATCAGGACGCTCGACCACTTGCATACCGTAGACTGCGAATAAAGCCTGGTCAGACTCGGCTAAGAAAATCACAAATTCAGAAACTCGTGCTCTTAGCTCACCCACAATAACGCCCGATCAAAATCTTCCCATTAAACCTGACCTGAATCCCTGAAAAGATGGACGCCAACATGATCAAAATGAACTGCCGAGTCCATCCTAAACATAAATCGGGCATCAATAACTGGATTGTATAGACCTAGCCTCTGTCCCATCACGACCCATATCTCGGAGTCGCCGTGCCGGAACAGAAGCTAAGTCTTCTTCTCAATCCGTTAATGACCCTGCAGT
>QLOO01006435.1:0-13907 GCA_003313855.1 Suillus sp. MG131
ACATCATACTTGCACGCAATAGCTTTATATATCCTTCGCTGCAACGAGCTCCATAATGTTCAGATCCCATATTGCCGTCCTTGCTCGGCTCGGCTTCACCGCTAGCACAAACTCAGAATGCACAATGTGTAAGTCGGTACGACGAACGACCAGCTAGTCAACAACACCTTGGAGTCCGCCAACGGGTACACACTTTGCAAACCTAGCTCGCGATGAGCGACTGTTTGCAACTCCCCATAACAAAAACTAGCAAGCACCCGCGAATGTTAACATCATAATAATCAACGCTCACGGCATAGCAGTTCATATTACCATAGCGCAACGACTCGAAAGCACACCAAGTACTTACACCCTCACCAAAATACCCATATAGACGACCTGCAAAACAGCCTCCAGGAACAAAAATGTGATGCGGCGTTTTCTGGATGCGGGGTTGACGGTGCCTACGTTGGCGGGTGAGTCAGGAAGGACCACTGAGCGGAGGGAGCGGAGCTGTACGAGTGCAAGTGCGAGTGTGAGCAATACTTATGGTATAGTGATAGGACATACTATGAATAACGCGTTTGCAGCGAACGCGTAGATGAATACAAGGGTGTATATCGTTGGGCCCAGACTGAGGAGACCTGCGAAGAGCGTGAGGATAACGCTGGCTCAAGTTAGCAACGAAGTGAAAAGGGGTGCATGGAGCAGACTCACCCCACAAACTTGTACCCGCCATAAGCAATCAAATCTACCACCTGACCCGTACCTTGGACATTGAGGAGGTAGCAGCCGCACTGAACGAAGAGAAAGTCGAGCAGGACAACGAGGAGAGCACGTGTTGCGCTTGCACCAAGGATCTGGGGGTGAAATCGTTCTTGCAGGCCTGTTTGAAGTGCTGCTACGAGAATGTAGGTCACGAGTGCCATGACTGCACAACAATTAAGAAGGGAAGGATTGATAGGAACAAAGACGCACGGGGTATGTATAGATCAGGACTATTGATATCGTCACGAGGAGGCTGCCACTCTGTGTGACCAGCCTCTGTGCGACGGACTTTTCGTGTCCAGGGTTTATGTCGCCAAGGGAATATGACGAGCTGGAGTTTGTGCATGACGTAGGAATTTGAAACGTTGAAGTGGTGTTTGAGCATGGTGACTGGTATCATACCGGCGAACTGTGCATGGTGAGCGAGTGGACTAAAAGAAAGTAAGGACACGTACATTCTTTTGGACGTAGTCTTGGCCTGCAGCAACAGCCGTTTGACCTAAATGCATTCCGAACTGAGCAGTAGTGTCGTCCATTCCCCATGCCGCAAAGTCGGGAATGTGTTGGTGTTGAGGATTCGGGATTGGTTGAAATGGAGGAGGATTGTATTGAGTTCGTGCGGCGTATTGTTGGTTTGGTGGTGGTGAACTAGCGAAGCGTTGGTAGCCTTGGGGTGAAGCTGGCGTTGAAGGCGGTTCTGGTATGAAAGCTGGATGAGTAGGAACTGGGTGTTGAAGAGGCGGAGGTGAACGCGAATAGTAGGACATCACGGGGGTAGGTGAGGCGACGAGAGTACTGCTGCTGCGAGTGAGCGTGTCACTTGCACGCGTGATACAAATAAAAGCAAATAAATTAGCGACACAAGGTATGTTTGAGGTATGTACTGAGCATCTTCACAACTCTTCCTCTGCATCACCACCATTGTGCTGGCAGTGTGACGATGGCACCATATAGTTGTAGCCCAGATCAATGTATCAATACACTTTTATTGTAATACATTCTTGAGCTTGAGCCTCAATAACACCACCCATGACCACCAGTTGCACCAACATTGTTGACACAGCCAGACCCCTGTTCCTCTTATATGATGACCGTAGGTAATGACACAACCACTTTTCTAACACAAGTGCAAGGACTTGAAGGCCTGTCTCTTGTTAGCATGATCCGGTAAATGATCCGGTAAAATGTCTTGCGCAAGATGGGATGACGAACGGACTAGATACCAAGCGAACTTACCCTGTAAAACACCTCAGAGCATTTTCTGAAATGCATTCTTGCACAAGGTGAGACGACAAAGCGGAATAAAATCAATAGCAACGAACACGTTCGATGCCTGTAAACTTGCTTAGGTAGTGCGTAATCTGACGTCCCTTCTTTATCAGTTTGAGATCAGTTTGAGATCTATTTGCTATCACTAAAGTAGGTGAGACAGCGCGTTGATGCAAGAGCCATGAAGGTATGGTTGCAGGGATGATCGCACGGCTGTGTCCCAGCTCTGCAACGATGGCCATAGCCTATGAGTACTGTCAAGGATGAATAAAAATATGTAAGAGACCTCTGTTCTTGAAAACGGATCCAACTTCAATACTTCTAACGTTCTGACGTCCATGGGGTTATTTAACAGAAGCCATAACTTCAACAACGCTCTCGTGATCAGATCATTTTGTAGATTTTCCTGTTGGGCGAATCATGCCTTGGACCGATCATCTATGCTCTGCTCCGGCGCGAATAAACAAGTAGGCCATTCTGTTGAATTGGCGATATCGGTAAACATTGTATCAGCCAATGAGTAGCTTGAGCTCCGTTTTCATACGTGAAACAAGCATAATCTTCGGCACACCTCCATTTGACCTCTAATACAGGAACTGCGATACAAGACAGATGTAGCTTGGGATTAGGTTCGCGAAATGACGAGCACTCGAGCGATGTGCGACTATAGCGCGCAAGACCGTGGCGGAGCTTTGTACAAAGTATTGTCGCTAAACAATTTTCCAACCTGGTGCAGAAAGCAACGACGAATTAGCCTTGCAAGGATGAAGGTTCGAGTACAATGACCTGACGCAGACAGTTGAGCTGAACCAGCGGTACATAAATAATGGATATCTTTCCAACTAGTACGCGCTTGATACAAACAAATGTAAATAAATCATAAGCGTTGAAACATAAAAACTGGCTTCTCTCCAATTTGCTAGACTAGCACCAACGGCGAGGATGACGTTCTCACCTGTTCGTATCACGAACGTCCCTTCTATCAAAAATGCACCGTTACTTGGCCTAGCGGAAGGCAACGGTTACTTTTCAAATGTTCAACTCGCTGCTCTCGTCCTAGTCGTACCATGGGTCATCAAACGCATCCTTCCCTTTGTAAACCGCGGCGGTCTCAAGACATATCTCTTCATACTCGTCATCACAGGTATCCCAGTCACTGTCGCTTATTGGGCCGTAGCAAGCATCTACGGTCGTCGCAAAAACGTCAAAGTTCTCATGCCTGGTAAAGACCTCGAAGATTACATCACTATCCACGATCCGGAGCTCAAGGAAAAATACCACGGCAACACGAAAATCCCAATGCAGGTCTTCCATGACGCGTACTTTGAGGGCAAGATTGACTTTAACGGTAATTTTCATCGTTACATTTCTGCCATGACTTCGCCCTCACGACGCGCACAGGCGACGTGTTGGACATCATGGAAGAACGTCACGATTGGGCAAAAATGGTTATGACGCCTGAACTTTTCAAATACGTCTTCACGAATCTCCTTCCCGAGGTCATTGTCCACTCTCAATCTCAGGACGAAGAACAGGTTCGCGACCACTATGACAGTAAGTTTTTTTCTACTTCTACGTTCAGCCTACTCACTCGAACATTGCAGGAGGCGACGACTTTTACTCATGGTACGTATCTCCTCAAGTCGACTATATTCTCTCTAACACCCCACAGGTTCCTTGGCCCACGCATGATCTACACCTCCGGCGTCATTACAGACGCCAACAAAAACGCCTCCCTCGAAGAACTCCAAGACAACAAACTTCGCCTCGTCTGTTCCAAACTGAACCTAAAACCTGACGATCGTCTCCTCGACGTTGGCTGTGGCTGGGGTACCCTCGCAGCCTATGCCGCAAAGAACTACAAATGCGACGTCACGGGCATCACCCTCGGCAAAAACCAGACCAAGTTTGGTAACGAGCGCATTAAGACCAACGGTGTTACTCCCGACAAGGCTCGTATCCTGTGCATGGACTATAGGGATATCCCAGGCGGCCCTGGGCACTTTACGAAGATTGTCTCTCTTGAGATGGCGGAGGTAAGCGCTTCGTACTCTTAATATTTCCTCCCCCAATGTAACGTTCAACAGCATGTCGGAATCAGGCGCTACGGTTCATTCATGCGTCAAATGTACGACCTCCTCGAAGACGATGGCATCTTCGTCCTCCAAGTCGCCGGTATCCGTCCTTCGTGGCAGTACGAGGACCTCATTTGGTGGGTGTTATTGTCGTCTGACATCTCATACGTTAACGCCGCGCAGGGGTCTCTTCATGAATAAATACATCTTCCCCGGTGCAGACGCTTCTTGCTCTCTCGGCTGGGTTGTCAACCAGGTCGAAGCTGCCGGGTTTGAAGTGAAGAATATTGACGTCTTGGGCGTGCATTATAGCGCTACTATCTGGAGGTGGTATTTGAACTGGGTTGGCAACCGCAAGGAGGTGCGTCCGTTGCCCCCCCTCTCCCTCTAGTCCTACTCACGCGATGATGACCTGACGTGGTCTAGGTCGTAGATAAATACGGTGAACGCTGGTACCGAATCTGGGTTTTCTTCCTCGCCTACAGCACTATCATCTCCCGCCAAGGTAGCGCTAGCGTCTTCCAACTCACCTTACACAAGAACCTCAATGCTTACCACCGGGTGTTGGGCGTTGAGAATCATTGGAGTTTACAGGTGCGCGATGGGAGGGATGCGGAGATTAGGTGAGTTTTTTCTTGGTTAGTTATGCTTTATTGAAGTTGACTGACGCGCGCCTTGGAAGTTTGGTGGAGTGATCGGACTTGAAAAACTACGTATGCATGGACGATGCGCGAGGCGCTATATACCACTTGCTCAATTTAATGTCTTGGTCGTAGAATATACCGACTTATTTGGAACCCCGGTGTGATGCGCGCGTGCTGCTTCCTCCTTCGTGAATGCCGCCCTACATAGCACAGCACTACTGCTCAAATGGTCGCATACATAACATGAAAGGCGTTGTGATCGAGAGTACCAGTACTGTTACTTTATATATGTTTGTCTATGATCCGCACAGCGGCTTGTTTGGCCCTCATTCAACTCGTCCACCGTAAATGGTTTCCACGTAGTATGACTCCGGCGTCCCCCTATGATATACGTGCATTTCACTAAGTCATCTCTGACATGCATATATGGTGTTAACGTGGAGAGTACTTATTCGCGTTTTGGAGAATTGACCTACAGGTAATTCCATTGTGAAGTTCTTCTTACAACCAAGGTCGAAGAGGAAAGCAATGGCATAGCGTACGTATATCAATCCTTTGAGGATGTCATCAAGCAGCGTGCTAAAATTAGATCCGCGACCCAGGACGCTGCCTATAACTCATGATAAACCACTGCCTTGAGCTTTCACTATATAGCTAATTCGGCATTCCTGTGCTTCTCAGGCTATAGCAAAAATCTCTCGAGAATGGATGGCCTTAGCAACAATCATCTGTTCGACAGCTATCCGACAATCGCTGTGTATTCGAACAACCCGCAGATCTACATAGGTTGACTCGAACAGCTGGGATTAGGCAAGCTTTGATTCTAGTCCACCAAGTTGCGACTCAGTGCTTGCTGATATCAATCGCTTGAACATGACCTACACCTTAAATGGTCCTCGTTGGTGGACAACGATCAATTTTTTCATCGTTTACAGCCGTTGCGTAGGTTCGTTAAAAACAAGTCGTAAGATGTTGACAATGCTCTTACTGAATAACAATCTTTTCGCAGTTGCGTCCTTCACTATAGTGGCATACGATTGGGGCGAGCGAGATTATATTCATCATGGGGCAATTATTGATCTCCTTATCGTACTCTTTAGTACTGACATCTGGAGAGGAGGTATGTTGATAAATTTACCAGGAAAAGTCATCTCACCCAGTACACTTTTATAGTTCGAACTCATCTGGGTAAGTAGAGTCTCGTATCAACATGGATAATATATTCAATTATGGGCAGTCGCAACGCTGGTCCTTGATCACGGTTCTATATCTCAGTGTACGCACCTCATCTTACAACCATCATTGACAAGTTGTACTGACTACTAGTTATAGGTGCGCTGCCTTGGAGTGATATATTGCGTGTATGTCATCGAGGCTAACAAACTGGTGCTGTACTAACAAGATATCTCTCACGGGCAGCACCGACATTCTGTGTACGTCTTCTCACATACAGTATTTAGTGTCTCTGACCGGTGAGATCAGGGCATACCCCGACAGTCTCCGTGAACGATGCAGTGGGTTTTCCGCACTGAGCCTCGCTACTCCAGTTCAACTAACTATACTTTCACATAGGGGTGAGCGAAATTTCTTGACCAACATATTCGTTCGACATAATGACCGCCTACAGCTGTGAGTTTGTTCGAAGTAACTCCGAAATTCATCAGTGACTAGGATATTTAGGCAATATTCTTGGGATCTTGATTAACTGGACACCCGTCGGTGCAATGGTCATACTGGGCGGTGAGTTTTCCATCTGCAATATCTGACTTGACTGAAATGACATGCAAAGTGGTCATGATCATTCGGTTACATGCCATGTATCTGGGATCAAGAAAGATACTCGTCTTTCTTGCTGTAAGCTTACTGGTGATCACGATCGCGACCGGAGTGCTCCTCGCAAAAGCAAGGAGCGATATGCGATCGGGTAAGTTTTGTATGAGAGAGTCAAGTGCACAAGGCTCATGAGATGAACTCCAGAGGAGTTCATCTTCTCTGGCAACCATCAGTGCATATCCTACTCCGCGGACGGAAACACCCCGCTTCTGATTGGTGTTGATTGGGAGTATGTGACTGGGCTTACATGGGAGGTCATCACCTTGTCTCTTGCAGTCTGGATTGTCATAAAGCACTTCCGTGAATCGCGACAACAATCGAGATGGAACGTGCAGAATTTTTTCACGGTGTTAATACAGACACACGTGTTTTACTTTACAGCGTGAGCTCGCGATTAAACTGTGACCACAGTTCTTCTGCTAAAGTTCCTCGTGCGCCAGCTTTGCTGTTACTTCTTTCTTTACATTCGGTGGTCTGTCCAAGAATCTGACGGTACGCACAATCTGCGACTGATGTCTGAATCTTATCACTCACCGCTATTCCTATAGAACGTCTCTTCTGCGGGAGTGCAGTTTTATAATGGCGTTAGCCATCTCGTTAACGTTCTGCAGTTGTTTGTGCTGGGACCGCGCCTCATTCTTAGTGTCCGAGCGCATCACGCTCGGCTTCTGGCTGGCTCTGACCAAGGAACTGCCTTGACTACAATTGCTTTCCACGAGTGCATATACGAGTCAACCGGCGGTGATGTATAACTTGAGGGTAGTCTCACAGGTACTTCCAGAGGTATTTCGGTGAAGGATGGTGCTACACGTCATGTGCGGCCGTGAGGTGGAAGACGAGTGGAAAAGTGAAGCGAACTGGGAAAGTGATACCCTACCTGATGCCACAAATTGCTGTACGCTATGTATGCATATGCTTTCCTCCTTGGACCTTGCATGAGACATGTAATAGGTGCATGTTGTTACTGTCCGCCGTTAACCTGCGGCAGTGCACAGCTGCAGAATATCCTACGAATCAAATTCAAATAGTGAGTAATTTTTTGCACCTAATGCTCACCGATGCACCAATATCTACGTTCAAATATTCACCCTAGTACTTGTTTTGTCCTCATCCGTCGTAGTCTGAACGGTTTTCTTTGAATTTATGGGTCCGTTCTGCGTCTTACCGACGACGACCTTATCTGATATATATTCATTGCCTTTGCTTCGAGGTCTATCAGGGTGCACACACACATATATATCAGAGATGAGAAAGTTTATTTCATGGACTCTTGGTATGCGCTTCAGAGTCCAGACCTCAACTGAGTAGGTGTGAATCGAGTTCACCGCATCCGATCGTACTAAAGTCTGAAGTGCTATAGAAACAGCCAGCTTCTCCCGTTGATTTGCTTCCGTCCACATACCACCACTAAGAATTGTGCGTGCAACTGATTAACTGGCTCAAATCCTCCGCTACGGGGTGCTACATAACCCCTAACTCAACCTACACTTCCAAGTATTCTCCCTTCGATCCAGGCTGCCCATTCATTTTATGATACCAGGAAGAGTTGGCTCGCCTCATCATTCACAGCACTCGTCCTATCTTAACTAGCCAGCTCGACTATCTTCGGTATAGCGCCTAGCGGATATATCATCAAATGCGACGATAATCGCAAAACAACAACAGCTACATCCCATCACGTTTAGACCGGCGAAATCATACTTTCCATTCTTTTCTTTTCCTTTTGGGACTGCCAACCAGAACCGGACATCCCAGGGAGACGCTGTGCCTACCACCTGCGGAACAGTACATAGTGGGTGATTTGCTTCCAGTCATGTCGGTTTCGGATACACCATGACATTCCACGTCTAGGGTGATAAAGAATCTTCAGTAACTGTTAGGCATGAGGGACTGGACTCCTCTGTGAGACAACTCTTGGACTTATGTACGTGGCGGATGTGCCTTTCTGATACAGGAGTGCCAGTTTTGTGGTATCCATGAATCAGAGATAAGATGTCTCCAGCATTTCCTGAGCATTCCAGCATAACCGGTGTAGTGGGCAACTTGGAGGTAGGAGCAGAGCAGCTGCATAGCACCATAGATTAATTAGCTATAGAGTATCCTTCAGACTTTGTCGTAGCGTATGGCTCTCCACTACTTCTGGCCTTGCTCACGATAAGCAGGCACACCGCAGTTGTGGATACACTGGTCCACCGGCCGCCAAGCCAGTATCGTGGCAGTTACGGCGCGCCCGTCGTTCATTCGTTTATTCAGCGCTCCAACTGACTTCGCTTCACCCTTCACACACTCCTTGCCGGTATTTTTTCATATTTGTACCAACGTCGTCACCGTTGGATCTGCTGTTGGAATGACATTGCAAAGTTCTTCTCATAAAGAGGACAGCAATGGCAAAGCGTATATCAATTCTTGAGCTTGAAGGCTCTATGCTGAACTCAACGTGCTATAATTGGAGCATCTGCGGCTTTATTACATACTATTGACCTGGTACATAAACCACTGCCTTGACCTTTCACTATAGCTAATTCGGAACTCCTAATATGAGGCACGTATGGCCTTGGAAACAATCGTCTGTTCAACAGCTATCCAACAACCGTGTATTCGCAGATCTGATCATCTAACAGCTGATCGTTGATTCTAGTCCACCAAATTGCGATACTGATACCATTCGCTTGAACATGTCTGACATCTCAGATTATTCTCAATTGTGGGCAACATTCAATTATTGGATCGTTTACAGCCGTTTCGTAGGTTCGTCGAATCAAGCCTGAAAATGTCGGTCATGCTCTTACTGAATAATAATCTTTGATTTTGGTTTAACAGTTGCGTCCTCTACTATAGTGGCATACGATTGGGGTGAGCGAGATTATACTCATCACGGGGCAATCACTGATCTCCTTATCATATTCTTCAGCACTGACATCCGGAGAGGAGGTATGTCGATAAATTTATTGGGAAAGTCATCTCACCAAGTACACTTTTATAGTTCGAACTCATCTGGGTAAGTAGAGCCTGTCCCATATCAACATGGATGATGTATTCATTCCTGGGCAGTCGCAACACTGGTCCTTCATCACGGTTCTATATCTTAGTGTATGCAGCTTATCTTACAAGTTACAACCACCGATGGCAAGCTGTACTGACTACTCATGTAGGTGCGCTGCCTTGGAGTGATGTTTTGCGCGTATGTCATCAAGGCTAACAAATTGGTGCTGTACTAACAATATATCTCTTGGCACGGGCAGCACCTACATCCTGTGTATGTCTTCTCACATACAGTGTTTAGTGTCTCTGACTGGCAGGATCAGGGAGCGCCACAACAGTCTCGGTGAATGATGCAGTGGGTCTTTCCACACTGAGCCTCGCCACTCCAGTCCAATTAACTATACTTCTACACAGGGGTGAGTAAAATTCTTGACCAACATATTCGTTCGACATAATGACCGCCTACAGCTGTGAGTTCGTTCGAAGTAACTCTGTGGCTCATCAGTGACTGGGATGGTTAGGCAATATTATTGGGACCTTGAATAGCTGGACGCCCGTGGTTGTAATGGTCATACTGGGCGGTGAGTTTTCCATCTGCAGTAGCTCTGACTTAACTTAAATGACACGCAAAGTTGTCATGATCATTCGATTACATGCCATGTATCTGGGATCAAGAAAGATACTCGTCTTTCTTGTTGTAAGCTTACTGACGATCGCAATCGCGACTGGAGTGCTCCTCGCAAAAATAAGGAGTGATACGCGAACGGGTAAGTTTTGTATGAAAAGTCAATCGCATGAGGCTTATGAGATGAATTCCAGAGGTGTTCGTCTTCTCTGGCATCCATCAGTGCATATCCTACTATGCAGGAGAAAACACCCCGCTTCTGATTGGCGCTTATTGGGAGTATGTGACTGGGCTCATATGGGAGGTCATCGCCTTGTCTCTTGCAGTCTGGATTGTCATAAAGCACTTCCGTGAATTGCGACAACAATCGAGGTGGAACGTCCGAGACTGTTTCACGGTGTTGATCCAGACACACGTGTTTTACTTTGCAGCGTGAGCACGTGATTTAACCGTGGACATAGTTTTCCCACTGATATTCCTCATGCGCCAGCTTCGCTGTTTCCTCTTTCTTCTCATTCGGCAGTCTTTCCAAGAATCTGTCGGTACGCACAACCCGCGACTGATGTCTGGATCTTATCACTTACCACTATTACTATAGAATATCTCCTCCGTGGGAGTGCAGTTTTATAACGGCATTATCGGAATCATGATGGTCGTGCAGTTGTTTGTGCTGGGACCACGCCTCGTCCTTAGCGTCCGAGCACATCACGCTCAGCTTCTGGCCGACTCTGATGAAGGAACTGCCATGACTACAATTGCTTTCCAAGAGCGCATACACGAGTCGACTGGCAGTGACGTATCGCTCGGGGGCAGTCCTGCAGGTACTTTCAGGGGGTATTTTGTGTTGGAGAACGGAAGTTCTTGATGTCGGACCAGGTACGAGGATAATCAAGTGTCGTTTGGCCAAGAACCTTTCCTACTATATCTCAGAATGATATGCTTTTTATTCTCACTTTACCCATATGTTAAAATTACATTCTCCGTCGTACGAGCATCTCAGTCGGTCTATCAAGACCGAGATGTGAGTATAGTTTCATTCCTTCATCAAACGAGCTCACCAGTGGAAAAGTGAGACGGACTGGGAAAGTGATACACTACCTGATGCCAAAATTACTATACACTATGCATGTGCTTTCCCCCTTGGATCTTACATGAGATATGTAATAGGTGCGTGTTGTTACTGTCCGTTAGATCATGCGGGACCTTTTTACTACCGAGTGTTAGTGCTAGATGCGATAGCGGAACTGCACATGATGAACGCTTGGCTAATGCTGTGTCCAGGTACACGCGTGGATGTAAATTATCAAGGTTCGAAGATGTGGTTGGCCAGAACGTCCGACTCCAGTCAGCGGTAGTGATGAAAAGAGGTTTTAAAAACGAGTCAAGATGGAATTGGTGAAGGTTAAAAAACATGTGATGGCACGTAGAAGTTCCTTCGAACTTTGGATGTCAGCACAATGGAAACACATTTGATTCCTCTGTTAATGCTAACCAGATGCAACCTAGTTTGATTGGAAGAACAGAAAATAAACATATAACCTCGGGAGTTCTCATCTGCTGGGCCTAGAACGCTCCAGCCCTTCGATCGTGTTTCACACACACGGCCGAGCGTTGCAGCGCTGAACGTTCTGAACATCGAACGCCACAAATAGTATGCCATGCTTAAATTATATTAGATCATCCGCAACCTTGTTACCACCGAGTATTTGTGCTATGCACGCCGACGCGATAAGTGGAGTTGAATTTTTGGACCTTACATATACCATCACGACTGAGGGTACCGGTGAGCTCTTTTATGTATTCGGACCACACCTAGATACTAACGAACGCTCGTAGGCTAACACTGTCTAAGTGCATTATAATTAGTCTGCCTGTTCTATCAGAATCAGTGAGGGCTAACGCTGTGTCTAGCATTACTACCGGAACGGAGAAAGGAAACATTAAACTACTGGATCAGAACCTGGAGACTCGGCGCTCCCAACCCACTGGCGAGTAGGCTGCCCACCAAACCACCCACCAAACCACCCACCAAAGCGAAACGACCAGCGCCAAGTGCGACTGCTCAGATTGACCAGGGTTTGCCTTCAAAACTGAGTACATCACAAATTGTATCTTGAAATCATAGCGATAAGTACTAACTTTGATGGTAGAGCATCAGCATACCTTTGTGAACGAGGAATCGGATGATGGGTATGATTCTAGTGACCATGGTAGCGACTCAGAGGACTTGCGACCTGAAAAAAATCAAGGTGAGTTATAGATGACAAAAGGTTTGAATCTTACTCACTATCATGATGCACACTGTGCCAGCAGCCCGTCCTAAAAAACTCTGTCGCACTTATGCGATGCGCGATGTGACTGCAATGTTCGACTCCAATGAAGATCTTGAGGACAAGCCGCCAAATAGCATTGATACTGATGCTGATGGCGAGGAGAGTGAGGGTGAAGATCCAGAGGCTGCTGCCTTGATGCTCTCAGACGAGGTTAGTAGTTGCACTGGTTTACCTAAGCTGATCCTGCTGATTCTGAGTTTCGGAAGGTGCCTTTGCTTGTCAAGCCAGTTCAATCACGTGGCAACAAGCAATCCACCAGAGAGCGAAAGCAAGCCGAGGAGGTGAGTTTATATTATTAAGTACACTATGCTGATGCCAGACTACCTTCAGACTCCAATGTGGCGCAATGTCGACAATGCTGTCTCAGAGTCTGTTGAAGAATCTACTACTCATGGTGATTCCTTGGAACCTCACTCCAGCAACATTGAAGTTGTCCAGAAGGTCACCTCTGCAACTCAATTGGCTCAGACGACTGCTTCTCTCGTTCGAACGGAGAAAGGAAACATTAAACTACTGGATCAGAACCTGGAGACTCGGCGAGTAGTCTGGGATGCCATTATTGACGCTAAAGGTTACATTATCTTTGTCAATGCTTATCCTGAGCTCATCGACAAAAACCAGGTATCTCTCCAGTCTTTGCTAACAGTGGCTGAGAATCGTGGCATCAAAGCCATCAAAAAACACCTTCAAACAGATGCTCAGTATGCTGCTCTCCTTGGTAGCTTAGTAAGTCGTTTGCATGTCTCGTTTTACAAATTTTTGTTAACTATTTACTTGAGGTCGAGCCCCGGATCCCATTATTGTGGCGTGATCTGAAAGTTGCTGCATGTGCGAACATCAATAGCTACTTCCGTCTCAGCAACAACATAGTCAAGGCGAAGAAACTCATGGAGCAGCATGCATATGTATATGCCTTGAGGTTTGATGTAAGTTCACTCTGTCCCTTCCCTCCTTCGCCAACACCCAGGAGCGGGTTTTTTTATCATATTCCCACGTCTTTTCTCCTTCCTCGACCATTCTATTCTCTTACTAACTTCCCTCTTCAACAGTCCAATGACAATGCTTTGCCCATAGGGAAAAAGCCCTACCAGGGTGAACTACTGATTTTTCTGTTACACAATGGAGTCTTTGATGGTGTGAAGTCCATCAGCATCAGATTCTCAGTGCGTTTTGTCGAAATTGCGAGAAACAAGTGCAAACACCCTGAAGTCCCCATTCCATTGCTGGCGCTTGTGGCAACAGCAGTAATGTCCTTTCCACTAAGTCTTCATGCTGTGCTCATTTGTTTTCAAGATCTACGCAGCCCTTTTCTGGAAGACACTTGGTTCACCAGGAAAGTTTAACTTTACTGGGAATCAATTCAGTGAAACATATGTTTTCCATGTCAACTTTCTGGAGG